>VMDO01005036.1:0-116741 GCA_007922755.1 Pedetes capensis
AGCAGTATATGGACAGGTAATTACCGGAAAGTCAAGGGAGATTCAGAAGAGGGTGGGGAACCAGGGACATCATTGTTGATGTCAGGTGGATATTAGCTGAAAGCAGAGAATATCAAAAAGATGTCTATCTATGTTTTATTGACTACGCAAAAGCACTTGATTGTGTGGATCGTAACAAATTATGGATAAAACTTTGGAAAATGGGAGTACCAGAACAGCTAATTGTGCTCATAAGAAATCTGTACATGAACCAGGAGGCAGTTTGTTCGAATAGAACAAGGAAACCCTTAGTGGTTTAAAGTTGAGAAAAATGTGCGTCAGGGCTGTATACTTTCACCCTATCTCTTCAATTTATATACTGAGCAAATAATCCGAGAAGCTGGACTTTATGAGGAAGAATGCTGCATCAAAATTGAAGGAAGACTCATTAACAATCTGCGTTATGCAGATGACACAACTCTGCTTGCTGAAAGTGAAGACGATTTAAAACATTTACTGATGAACATCAAAGATCATAGCCTTCAATATGTGTTACTACTAACCATCAACAAAACAAAAATCCTTACCACTGGGTCAGCACACAACTTCACAATAAATGGAGAAAAGACTGAGGTTGTCCAAGACTTTGCTTTGCTTGGCTCTATAATCAACACCCGTGGAAGCAGCAGTCAAGAAATCCAAAGACGCATTGCTCTAGGAAAAGCTGTGGCAAAAGATCTCTTTAGAGTATTGAAAAGCAAAGATGCCACATTGAAGACGAAGGTGCATCTGACTCATGCCATGGTATTTTCAGTCACATTATATGGTTGTGAAATTTGGACATTGAACAAGAGAGACAGAAAAAGAATTGATGCTTTTGAATTGTGGTGGTGGAGACGTCTATTGAATATACCATGGACTGCCCAAAGAACCAACAAATCTGTCTTAGAAGAAGTGCAACCAGAGTGCTCCTTGGAAGCAAGAATGGCCACACTGAGTCTTACATATTTTGGACATGTAGTCAGGAGAGATCAATCCCTGGAGAAGGACATCACGTTTGGGAGAGTGACAGGTCAATGCAAAAGAGGAAAACCCTCCACCAGATGGATTGACACAGTGTCTGCAACAATGGGCTTAAACATAAATAAGATCATTTGCCTGGCACAGAATTGGCAAGTGTTTTGATCTGCTGTACATAGGGTCGCTATGAGTGGGATTCAACTCGACGGCACCTAACAACAACAACAACTTCCTAATTATTTAAGCTTGATTGCTTATAAAAATTAACATATCTTTAATGTAAATAGTGCCAGGCATGGCACAGTGTCAGGTAGTGCTTCCTTCTGTTATACACAGGGTGGCTATGAGTTGAACTCCACTTGATTGCACCTAGCAACAACGATGTAAATATCTCCATTCATTTTAATTACATATAAAGGAAATCAAGGAAATTTTATCCAGGAAATGTTTTATTAATATCTCCACTATATTATATTCTCTCTCACCTAAAATAAAAATAAGCAAAAATACTTCATGAAACCTTCATACTATTATACTATATGATCTTCGAGCTCAATGCAATTTCCAAATTGGCCCCATTATGAAAAATTTATGACCATAATTAAGTTTCTACTCCTACAGCATTAGAGAATAGAAAGCAGGTATTTCACCTTTATGGTGACACATTTCCAGTTCTCTTTGCACAACTTACATTATAAAATAAGCCCTTGAAATAATCCTTCTTATTCCAGATATATGTGCTTCCTATGCTTCCCCTGGCAGCCAGAAGCCAGGTTATCATTATATAATTAACCCTTTTGATTTTCTGGAAAAAGACACAATGTTTCCCTGAATCTGAAGTCAGAAAATACTGAAATTCTTCTGAGTAATTTCTGGTTTTCTTCCGCAGTCAATTTTGACACATTTCTCAGATGTCCAGAGGTCTACTCTCTGGCATCCTCAGCCTTTCTGCCCCCTTGTTGTCCCCATTCTTACATTCTCCCCTTCCCTACTTCCTCTCTGGTTCACTTTCTCTCCCCTCCTCCCTTTTCAACTTTAGTTTGTTGGTGCTATGGATCCTTTTGGCATTTTTTTCCAGAGAAGGTCTCCCTCTGTAGCCTACTCTAGCCTACAATTCATGATCCTCCTGCCCCAGTCTACCAAGTGCTGGGATTCCAGGTATGCACTGCCACAAATGTACCTTTTTGCTTTTACAAACACTGACACCTGGACCTCCTTATGAAGAAGAGAATACATTAAATGAAAAGACAGGCAAGTTTTCTATCTTTATAACATTTCTTGTTCCTTGTCTATGTAAAGAAATAGATATTTTTAAAAAGTTCAAGTGTGATTTTAAAAAGTTTAGTGTACCATAGGACCATAAATTTAAAATATTTAATATTCTTTTTCTATGTTATTCCTAATGTAATGGTTAAGCAGACCTCTGAAAGATATACAAAGGTCACAATAGAAAATAGTTAAATAAGGTAATCAAACCCTTGCTGGAGGGTCTTTGTTATCTTTCAATTATATAAAGGAACCACTTCCCCCTGAAACCTAAACTACTTGACTTTATTATCTTCTTCCTTTGTGCCTCCCTCCATTCTTCTATGCACCAGAGACAAAAATTTTGAACAATAATTACCAAAATTATGCAACAATTATCCTGAGTTAAATACACAAATCTGCTAGACATTAATTTCACAGAAAATCAATTCAAGAGGAATATGTACAGAACAAATTTTGTTTTTGGTTTTGTAACAGCAAAAATGAAAGGGAAAAAATAAATGCTTATCATTTAGACTGGCATGGATTTAAACATTATGGAATATCCATAGGATGAAATATTACATGGCCTTTCAAAAGACTGAGGCAGATCTATACGAACAAACGTCACAGGCTACTTCACATATATTGTTACTTGGGAAAGGTAAACAATTGTTACATATATTTATACATACTTAGAGTAGTTCTGAAAATATTTATAAGATGCTGTTTGTCACAAAGAGGAGCAATGAAATCAAAGAATTGGGCTGTCAGTTTTAAAATATATACAGTACCTATAATTAAGACTTGTTTGTGGAGAGAGAGAAGATGGTGAACAGATAACAGCCATGTTTCAATTAAGGTAGAAAATAGGGAAAATTATAAAATTCTCTACTCAAGACAAAACAAAAGGAGTGGAGTGCACCTTTAATTATCAAGAAAAGTGGGATGGCACAAGAACAACTGACTAAATAGTGGAGACTAAAATGACGGGGAAGAGAATGAAATGGCAGGTGACTCTTTGTAATCCTGAGCCCCAGTGAAGATGGCAGCAGAGGACTTTGGAGGATACAGAGCCCTTTGGAAGGTGCACAACTGAAAAGAGACCCTGGGGGTCATTGTTGACACCAGGTAGGTGTTGAGACAAGGCACAGCCATTAGCAAGGGCACCCAGCTGAAGAGCAAACCAGAGGGCCATCCTTGTCACCAGGCAGCTGGCAGTAGGCAAAGTAGAGACATTCACAAGGGTGTGTGGCTGAACAATGACCCAGGAGGACCATCCCTGATGGTGGGTGACTGGCAGGGAACAAGGTGATACCACCTACAAGGGTACACAGCTGAAAAATGACCTGGTATGGCCATCCCTGACAGCGAGTGGCTGGAACAAGGTGTGGCAGGGCACCCAGCAAGGACACATGGCTGAAGAAAAGGGTGGTGGTGCCAACTCAAGACAGTTGTGGCTGGTGGGAGGCAAGGTGGACAAAATGGAGGTCTGCAGGACTCTCTAGAGAAGAGAGTAGAAGATATGGCCACACTGTAGGGTTTCAGACCCAGGGACTCTGGTTTTGTTTTTTTTTTTTTGTTGTTGTTGTTGTTGTTTGTTTGTTTATTTGTTTGATTTGGAGAGATGGTCACCACTCTGGCCTCTGGAGCCATTGAAACAATAAGGTGAAGTGAGGGAAAGGAAAGGTGGTGATGTCTGGAGACAGAGAACAGTGGCAGGCCAGATCCCTGAGCCTATGAAAGCTTGTTCAGGATAAGGCATGTTTAGGGCTTGGTAGCATGTATGTATGACATGAAGTATTGCCATGGGTCTGGACAGCCTAAGACACATGGTTTAGGCTGTGGTGCATTTGGGAGCTGGGAACACAAGGGATGGGTAGAAACTGAGGGTGCAACACTGAATGCAGAGGATGCAGGAGGAACCAGGCAGTGGATGTTGAGGCTGCAAATTATGGGTTGGGGAGGGAGAAAGAAGTGCCAAAAACTCATCAACAGCCAAATGTCACAGGAAGATTGGGGGGAGAATCTCTTTACACATGGAGGAGGTAGGACCTAGCACACAGACCAAGCATAGATAAGCCTCAGCAGAAAATACATGAAACATGAAAGGATATGCTGGATAGGAAGATCTGATAGATTAAAGTACTTCAATGGATAGTCAGAGTTCCAAATTCCTGGGGATGTCTAATGGAGACTTCAGAACCCTGCTTATAAATATGCTAAAAGACCTCAAAGACACTACCATGAAGGTAATTGATTCACTGGACAGAAAAGCATCTAATTTGGAAGAAAAATTATCCAGAGAAATAGAAATTCTGAAGAAGAATCAAGAAGAGGACCTAGAGATGCAAGGAAAATTATACCAACTCAGTATTACGGTAGAATCTTCAGTTTCAAGACTAGACAGAGCTGACAACAGAATGCCTGAAGCTGAGGAAAAAGAAGACCTTATTTATTCACATGCCAAGATAGAAAGAATGATGAAGCAGTATGAGCAAGATTTTCAAATGAAGAAATGAAACCTATAAATTCAGGGGGTCCACAAAGGAGCCTAAAACAACAGAAGAGGATTATGAAATTTATTCAAAGGAATATTAGATGAAAATTTCCCAAACCTAAGCAAGAGCTGAATATGTATACAACTGAAATATTCAGAACACCAAACAGAGTAGACCGGAACAGATCCTCCCCAAAATACATTATAATTGGAATGATAAATCTAGAGAACAAAGAAGCTATTCTAAAAGCTACAAGAGAGAAATGCCAACTCATTTACAAAGGCAAACCCATCAGAACAGGAGAAGACTTCTCCAAACAACATTAAAGGAAAGGAAAGTTTGGATAGATATCATTCAAGTTCTGAAAAAAAAAATAACTGCCAACCAAGATTACATTATCCAGAAAAATTATCTGTTAAAATCAGTGGTGAGTACAACATACCCTATGATATTGCCTTGTTTAAATGATTCACAGTCACCAAGCCAGGATTGGGGAGGATCCTCGATGAAACACAGAACACAGGGGGACTAAGACAACCCCAAATGCAAGACGAAAGGAATGAATAATAAACACTAGAAGAACTTAAGAAAAAAATAGCCCAAATATAAATCAATAAAATAATAACAAGTACCAAATTGATGCAGGATAATAAGCACCTCTCAGAAATTACTTTCAATGTAAATGGCCTTAACTCACCAATCAAGAGGCATAGACTGACCAATTGGATTAAAAAACATAAACTCTCAGTACATGGGGTTCAAGAGTTTCACCTCATCCAGAAAGATCATAAAAGTCTGAAAATTAAAGGCCGAAAAACAATATACCAAGCAGATGGGAAACAAAAGCAAGGAGTTGTGATACTAATTTTGGACAGATTAAACTTCAATTCTACACTAATCAGAAGAGACAAAGAAGGACATTACATATTACTAAAAAGAAGAGTCAACCAGGAACCCATAACATTATGTAATACCTGCTCACCAAATACAGGGGTGCCTAGCTTCATAAAACAAATTTTACTGGAGAAAAAGGAACACATTGGGCCAGAAGCAATAATTATGAGAGATTTCAATACCCCACTTCTGCAAAGAAATAGGTCATCAAAACAAAAAAATTGACAAATCATTAAATCATTAGTTTTAATGATTTTCAATTAGTTCTCTCAAATTTTAGAAAAAGTTATGTCCTTTTCTATACCTTCTTCTTTTTATTTTGGATACCCAGAACCATTCCTCTAGTAGATGTCCATTCCCACAGGTTTAAAAATGACTCCTCGCATGGTAAAAAGAAAATAACCATGGTATGAAAAAATTTTCATGAGAGACATGGCATAAATTTGATAAAACATTCTTAATTTTGCCAATTTTGAAGCTATAAAAAAACTTTAAGACAAAAGCTTGTTCTTCATGTAAAACCTCACAATAGCACAAGGAATCCACTCTGTATTATAATACTTTTGCATTTTGAAAGCAAATTTACACTGTCAAAGGAGAAAACTGACTTGAACAGAAGCTGATTAAATGCTTGAAAATAATTCAGTGTGCTGTACCACTGAAGTGATTCCAAAAAGTGACATGGATTTAATATAAGATCAAGAACTACATCAGAAACTCCAGGATTTAGCAAAAGTGTAAGGGGGGAGTTCATTTACTTAGAGGAAGAGAAAATTTTCTTTGGACTAGTTATGTCAGATAATATGTTTGTTTAAGGAAAAACAAATAGGTGGGAAAAAGTTCTGCATGCCTAACATGGAAGGAAAGCATATTTATGCCTAATATATTGCAGAAATTGTTTTAGTACAGCTCATTCTTTCAAAAATATTGCCCTCATACACTGGCCAAGGTCAGTTTGAATTTTGGTAATGTGCTATATATAAGTGTTAAACTGATGTCATTGATATTTGGATATCCTGCCTTTTAAAAATATTTTGTCTGTTTATTATTCATGGATTACTAATTTTTCCCTTTGAGATTTGGTGAACTTTAGCTTTTTGTTTAGTATCCCAACTTCAAGTGAAAAACAGCCAAATTTCCTACTGATAATCAACAACTTCCATTGCTTCATTGCTAGAGGTACATATTATGATTTGATCACATGCCTTATAAATGTACTACTGTGTTACAGAAATAAATGAACCCTTACAACTTAAATACAATTTTCAGACTTGAAAGATTTCCTGGGAGTATAATAGTAGCAGTCTCTAAGAAGAGCCTCATTTTACATGAAATTTATAACAACATAATCATAAAGTACATGTAAGAGAGTATTTAATCTGTACTCATTGATAATGTTGTTAGGTGCCGTCAAGTGGGGTATGAATGGTTCTTTAAATTCGATACTTGTTCAATTTTGAACACACATTTTGTAGACTAGATTAAAAAAGACTGGACTAGAGATAAGGCAATTTATTTTCTAGACCCGTTGGTCCACTAACTATATGATTTAATTCCATAGATTCAGTGTTCTTATCTGTCATTACCATTCCTATATATGATAGTAGAGAATCTAAAATGATTCATAGGATATGAATTCTATGGACATAATTATAAAGATGCAAATGGTGCCATTACTAATGAGGAGGAATTAGAAAAGCAACTTGAAAAAGCCCATGGAGGTGTCATAAGAACCAGTGCAATCACTGGATATGAATTGGGAAAAAAATTATGGAGAAAATAAAGAAGATTACAGAGCTGTGGATTCAGCAGTAATGTGAAGGACAGACACAGAGATTAGATATAGGGTGTGAAGGCAGGAACTCATAATTAATTTTATGCCTTCATAACATCCAAAATGTGCATTGCATAATCACTTTGTAAATGTTGCAAAATTAATGCATGCTTAGATGCTTTCTTCTTAGAAATGGCTGAATCAAAGTTACTCTGCGCAAAGCTATTTATGTAGTTGGAGGTGACCAGAGGCCAAAATAAAACAGAACATCTGAACATGCATCATACCATCTCATGGATGCTCTATTATACAGAGGTAAAATAAATCTACACTGGAAATGAGTTTCTCTGACAAGAATGTAAAAAATATTCCAATGTTAGGTGTCCTATCTCAGGACTATCTGAATGAGGATTCAGAGAAACATTAGTTATTTCATGGTTTCCTCACTAGAAAACTGGAAGAAATATGATCTGGATGGCAATTGGATACAATTGAAGAGCTTTGTGCAAGCAAGGCTTGAGATTTGGGCAATGCCAAGTGCAGAAGGAAGATCTCTCATGTGCTAAGGACTTCCGCATATGATCCTGTAGTATCTAAAATGTTTCATCAATCACTTTCTTATCAAATCTTCCAATGTTGAATGCAAAGATAAAGGAGACATAATTACCATGTTGCATCAATTATTTTGGATTCCAAAATACTATGATAGGCCATGAAAAATTATCTGAATAACATGAAAGCACAATAAAATATTCAAGGAAAAAATGTAAATTTCTGCTTTCATAGTCAAACTATTAATTCCACTTTGGTGAAGAATGTTGCTTAATAATCATTCATAGTTTAAACTTTATGTTCTGATTTACTATAATATTTAATCAAGTTTATGCTTTGATTTGACTGTGGCATAAGCCAATGCAATCAATCAATACAATTATAGGATACTTTACTAAAAGTAGTATCCAGATAATAAGAAGCTACAGCACACTGTGTTCCATAATATTATACAGCACTATATAGTAGCATCTTGTGAAGTACTAAGTCTAGTTTAGGATGGCGTGCTTGAGTACCTCTGGGCTTTATCCTCAGAATTCTTCTCATTCTGCATTCAGTTTTTTAGCAGAGTATACAATGTCATAGTTTTATGTAGTATTCCTTCACAGGAAACTCCCCAAATTTTAACTTCAACCTGGTCTTTTACTTTGAAGTCCACATTCGTATATCTATGCCTGCTTGACATCTTTGGTAGGATGTGAAATAGGTATTTCAATGTAACTTGATCCTTAATGTACATCATATTCTAAATGATAATCTCAGGTAAAATAGCATCTAAACATAAACAATACAACATCTACACAGTAACAAAAGAGTATATATTGGTTATCTTGGAATAGCAAAGGTGCCTGAAACAGAATAGAAAAAGTTGTAGCCATAAAGAAAAAAACAAAATTGAGCTACATTAAATTTAGGAACTTTTATCACAACAGCAAAAAGGCAAGCTACAGAGTAGAAGAAGATATTCATAGCACATAAAATTAACAAGGAATTTTTATACAGAACACATAGAAGATGCCTTAATAAGGAAAAGACAATAACATAGTTTAAAATGGACAATTGATTTGAATGACTGCAGCTGTATCACTGTGGCATGCCATCCTATCAGATCTGGGAAGCTAAGCACTGTCAGACATGGTTAGTATTCACATGGGAGACCTCCTGGGAACATCAGGTGCTGTGAGCTTGGGAGAAAGACCCGGCAGCTCACTCCTCCTCAAAAAAAAAAAAAAAAAAAAAAACTAATCTGCCATTGAAAACCCTACGAATAGCAGAAAAGCACTGATGATAGTGTTTTGCCTGTGGTACATGGGCACTCAATCAATGGCACCGAACAACAACAGATTTGAACAGACTTCTCAGAAGATGATATCCAAATGACCAGTAAACATATCTGCATTCAGAGAAATGCAAGTAAAAACCAATTATATAACATTGCACACTGATTTATTATAGTATCTAAAGTCATAAATTAAAATAGCAAATATTAGCAAGACTACGAGACAAGAGTGATTCTCAGATTCTGAGAATGTGAACTGGCCCTATCATTTAGAAAAGTGTTTGGTATTATCTACTAAATAAAGCATAGATAGATAGATAGATAGATAGATAGATAGATAGATAGATAGATAGATATGTATGTGTGTGTGTATGCGTGGCAAAAATTTACATGCATTTAAAGAGATGTTATCTACATTTCAATTCTACTTTTTGAAGTTGAATTGAATTACAATGGCAAGCATGTTGAACACCTTTTGTAAATGTAGAAGTCAAATATGACTTGTATTCATCTTTTGTTACTGGTATATATTCAGTATTATAAGTTTATTAATTTATTATTTATTTATGTACTTTTATTTTTTTGTGGTACCTGGGGGTTAAAGCCAGGGCTGCACCTATACTTTGCAAGTGCTCTGCCACTGGGCTACCCCCACAGCTCATTTGATATTTTTTCTCTTGCATCAGGGTAACGCAAGTCATGCAGGCTGCCTCTGGCCTCAAAATCATGATCCCCCTGCCTCCACCTCCTGAATTGCTGGGATTACAGGGACGTGTCACTATACCTAGCCTGAATATTACAATATTTTAAAAATTTATACATGTTAGTGGGGACAGAGGAATAAGTCATTTCATATATCCATTATGCAACTATTAAATCAGTTTTGCTTACACATACATCACCTTAAACATTTTACAGAACAGGATAAACAAAAGAAGAAAAGAAAAAAAGTAGGAATTTTAATTAACATGTAATGACAGTCGTATGCAGCTGTGGTTGTTGTTGTTAGGTGCCATCAAATTGGTGTCCAACTCATAGTGACCCTACGTACAACAAGCAAAACACTATTTTCAGTGCTTCTCTGCTACTTATAGGGTTTCAATGACTGATTATTTTGGGGAGTAGGTTGCCGGGTCCATCTCCCAAGCCGACAGTACCTGGTGCTCCCAGGTGGTCTCCCATCCAAGTACTAACCAAGCCTGACCCTGCTTACTTCTGAGATCTAACGGGATCAGATGCCACAGTGGTAGGGCTGCAGGTGCAACCATGGTTATACTCTAATTATTTTTTCTTTCCTCTTGTTCCTTTCTTTCATATATTCATATAGTTGCATCCTGTATTTTGTGTTTTTCCTCTTCCTTTTTACCTCTCTACATTGCTTCCTTTCCCTTCATCTGTTCCCCAATATTAGCTCCTACCCACTGGTCCCCTCTCCCCTCCTATCTGGTCCACTAGTATTTTCCATTCTTAGATAAGCATGATTGTTTATTTTTATCTATGTATGGATGTAAATTTTTACCTTTGAGTTAGATTTAGCTCCCACATATGAGTGAGAACATATGATATTTACCTTTTTGGCTGACAATTTCATTTATAGACATATACCACACAAAGACATATACAAAAATATTCAAAGCACCATTATTCAAAGCAGCCAAATATTTTAAGCAATCCACTTTCTATAAACAGTAAAGTAGAAAAAATAGTGTTATCATACAATTAAAAATCAGAGAAATTGGTGTATATTACAACTACACACAGCAAGTGATTCTCACAAACAAAATATTTAGTGAAAAAGTCAGACAAGGGCAGGCGCATGCCTGAAATTGTGACAACTTGGGAGGCTGTGGCAGTAGTGAGACCTTGACTCAAAATAAAACAGACTGGGGGTGCAGCCCAGTGGTAAAGCCCTTGCAAAGTTTGTGCAAGGTCCTTGGTTCAACCACCAAGTACCACAAAAGTAAACAAATAAGTCAGACAATATGGTTCTATTGCTATAAAATTTTCAAAAATGGCAAAACTATGAAATGATGTTAGAAATTAGAAGAGTGGTTATCTTTGGGAGTAGAAGAGTCATGACTGAATGGGCATACATGAGTTTTCTTGGTATCAGTAATGTCTAGGTAGTGTTCAAAGAGCTGGTTCATTTTTGAATAATTTATCTAACTGCACAGTTATAAATTGTATTCTTGTATGTGTATTCTATATTTTAATATTTTAAAAAATGTTTTTGTGGGAGATTGAGAACTATAGAAAATCAAGAAGTAACCCAGAATGCTAAAAGCTTAAATAGTGACTGAAAGAATATGAATATTTAACCTAAGATGGCCAAAAATTTTTTAAAGAAAAAGTGAAAGATATCTTCAAAAAACATGGGGGGGTAGCAGCATTATTTATTTTGTTTCAAAAGCCCAGTAACTAAAAGAAGGTAGATTTTTCCCCCTTATAGTCTAATCATTAGAACACCCTGAAAAGGAAATAATAGCCTACAAAGAAATAAGGAGCCTGTCAGTGAAAATATTTAAAGTATTTAAGAAGAGGCTGCGTGACGTCTGTTAGAAAAGCTGCAAAGGGGTGCCCATAATGGGAAAGAGTGAGAACATGATAAACTCTACTCCCTTCATTTCTAAGATGCTATGGTTTATGATGAAATTGGAGTGAAACATATATGTATCTATCCCTCTTTGCACTGCTCCCTCCTTCATCTTTCTCCTCTCTTGATACAATCTCTGTCTCCACTCCCCTGGCTATCAAAAGATAAAAACAGAAGATGAGATCTTTCATTTTTTCAATTCTTCTTCATTTAAGAGAGTTCCACGAAGAGCTAGAGTATGATGCAGGTGCTCACCACAGGTCAGATGTAGAGTACTTTGTGCTCCATGCCAATTCCACTTCCCCCAAAGGAGAAAGGATTTTGGAACTGGATGTTCCTCCTCCTTAAATATTTTTCCAAGAATCTTGGAGAACTGCACCAGTTCAGAAAACATACAAGAAAATATGTGCATAATTTCTCTTGCTAGATAACTTATAAATATTTTATACCTGATTACTAATGTCAAAGTGGTATGCAGCATCCTTCCAATAACCCCTCCATCTCTCAGATCCACAGAATCCCCCAAGACACAACAACTTGTTAAATTTTACATGCATTCCAGAATATGTGTTCTCAAATAATAGACATATCATTTTATTTGCTTATTCCTTACCCTAATACAGTAAAACATGGAGCTTTCAGATCAACAAGCCATAGTGTTACTATCAAGTAGCATTTATCACAAAGCAATAGATACATACAAAATTTTGAATAGCCAATTTTGGATATTACTGATAAAATGATAGCAGGCATAGCTGGGCTTATAACACGGAGGAATGAAAAAAGGAGAGGTGGTAGGGGAATAGAAGAGAGAGTGGGATGCATCCAGGAAGAAAACCCACCTTATCTATTGAGTCCTAGAGAAACTCGGGATTCAGGAATTCAGAAATTTGGAGAGCAAGTAATATGAAGTAGGACTAAGAAAAGAGCATCAGCTAGAAATATGCTCTACACTCATAAAAAGAATTATAATAAGCTAGTTAGTCATGCTCTTAAAACAACTAGGCCCTGAATTAAAGAGTAATTTCTAAAGACATGGAGGAGAATTAAAGCAGATAGCTTGGATCTTTGTGCTAAAGAGCAAGGCCCTCATATTTAAGAGAGCCTATGCTTAATGGCTCTAATACACTTGTTCTAATTTTGGTCAGTTTCAGTTTGAACCTGTATATGAGCAGTTGATGGTCTGATCCCCAGTCAGCACCTGGTCTTGTTTCGACTTTTGATATTGGGATTTTTCCATCATCTCTTTCCACAAATGTAGTCAATTTGGTACCAGTATGTTCCATCTGGTGAATTCCATGTGTATAGTCACTGTTTATCTTGGTGAAAAAAAAACTGTGTTTGCAATGAAGAGGTCATGGGTCTTACAAAATTTTATCATGCAACTTCCAGCACTGTTTCTATTACAAAGGTCATATTTTCCAACTACTAAACCTTCTTCTTTGTTTCTAACTTGTGCATTCTAGTCACCAGTAATTATCAGTATATACTGATTGCATGTTTGATTTGTTTCAGATTGCAGAAGATGGTAAAATAATCTTCCCTATCTTCACTTGTGGCCATAGAAGTAGGTATACAAATTTGAATAACAGTCATATTACCAGGCCTTTCTTGTAGGTATATGCATATTATTCTATCACTGACAGCATTGTACTTCAGAACAGATTTTGAACTGTCTTTTTCAATGCTGAATGCAACCTCATTTCTCTTTAATCTGTCATTCCCAGCATCAAAGACCATATGATTATCTGATTCAATATGGCCCACACTGGTCCATTTTAGCTCACTGATGCCTAGAATGTCTATGTTTATATGTTCAATTTCCCTTTTGATTATCTCTAATTTTCCTAGATTCATACTACATACATTCCATGTTCTAATTATTAATGGATGTTTACAGTTTTTCCTTCTCATTTTGAGTTTTGCCACATCAACAAATGGAAGTCCCCAGGGCTTTACTTCTTACCTGTCATTAAGGTTTACTCTACTTTGAGGAGGCAACTCTTCTCCAGTCATCTTTTGAGTGCCTTCCAACCTGGGACCCTCATTTTCTGGCACTGAATCTGACAGTGTTTTTCTGCTATTTGTAGAGTTTTCAATGGGTAATTGTTTTAAGAGTAGGTCAGCCATGTCCTTCTCCCTAGCCACTTTTAGCCAGGACGCCTAGCTGAAAACTATCTACCAAAGGTGACCCTGCTGGTGTCTGTAATACTGGTGGCATGGCTTTCAGCTTCACAGCAACATGCAAGCTCCCACAGTACGGCAAACTAACAGAAAAAGAAGTACAATCAGAATGCTCCTTAGAAGCAAGGATGGCTAGACTGTGTCTTATGTATTTTGGACATGTCAGGAGGGACAAATCCCTGAAGAAGGACATCATGTTTGGGAAAGTGGCAGGTCAATGAAATCTAAATGGATTGACACAGTGTCTGCAACAATAGGCTTAAACATAAGAAAGATCATGTGCTGGCATAGAGTAGGAGAATGTTTCATTCTGTTGTACATAGGATTGCTATGAGTCGAACTGGACTTGAGAGCACCTAACAAACAATAACATATAATGGTAAAGTTTCTAAACAATCACAGATTAATGCAAAACCTATCAGTCACAGTTTACTAATTGGCCCCAACTAGGTACACAGAGCTTATTGTCAGCTTTTATGTTATACTTTTCTTAAACATGGATGAATAACCAAGGATCACTATATTTGAAATAACTCTTGCAACATGATAGAAATAAATATATACCAAAAAATTTTTACTTTGGAAGACATGCAAGTAATTCAGGGAACAGAAGAAAATTTAAAAACAAACAGAATAGTCTCCTAAGAGATGAAATAAGAATATATTACTAAGATGAAAAAACATCAAATAGATAACTAAAAACAAAGGAAAGTGGCATGTAAAGTAAGATTACTCATACTTTTAAAATAATGTGTGCTCTAGAAAGGGTAAATAATAAGGGAATGACAATAATCCTGTTTAGCTAAGTCCTCGCATGTGTAAATATAAGATCATGTCAGTAAAGGAAGAACAGGAATGGATAATTTAAATTAATACAGCTATCCATCTTGGAGACACTTCAGCAATCTTAGAAGTTGGAAAATATTCAAATACTTAGAAGTAAAATAATTTTTAGATAGTTCCTGTGTTAAAAAGAAATCAAAAGGAAAATTAGACAGGAATTTGAACTATGTTAAAATGAAGGCATGGCCTACTGACCATCTGATGGACCAAAAGCAGTGCTCAGAGAGAAATGTATAGTACTGAAAAAACCACCTTAAAAAAGATGACATATCTCAAATCAGTGACATAACCCTTCAAATAAGAAACCAGAGAAAGAACAAATTAAATTCAACATATGCAGGAGAAAAGAGTAATAGAGGGCATTAATGAAATAAACAATACAAAATCAATGAAGTTAATGGTTGTTCTTTGAGAAGATCAATAAAACTAATAGATTTCTAGTAAGACTGCTCTGGAAAAATAGATAACACAAATTACCAATATCAAGAATGACAGTGTGGATATCACTAGATCCTATAGACATTAGAATGACAAGAAATACTATGAATAACTTTCTGTCAATAAGTTATACAAATTACAAGTGCTGAAAAAAAGTAAGAATTCAATAAAAGACAACTATTTTAATTATGCCTACAGCCGTACCACTGTAGTGTTGGATCTCATCAGATCTTGGAAGCTAACTAGGGTCAGGCCTGGTTAGTACTTGGATGGGAGACCTCCTGGGAACAACAGGTGCTAGGCTTGGGAGAAAGTCTGGGTAACCCACTCCCAAAAAACAACCCACCATTGAAAATGCTACAAATAGCAGAGAAACATTGACAATAGTGTTTCTCCTGTAAGGTCTTTATGAGTCAGATACTGACTCGATGGCATCTAACAACAACCACCACCACCTTAATTATAGCCTGGAGTTTAGCTCAGCTGGTAGAGTGCTGCTCTACACTCTGAGGACCTGGACTCAATCCCCAGCACTGCAAAAATGAGAGAAGGATATGGCAACTCACTCCTGAAGCAATCCTGAAAACAATCAGCCATTGAAAACTCTATGATGGTTGCTGTAAGTCAGACCTGACTTGATGGCACCTAACAACATCATTTTAACTGTGCATTCAATTCAGTTGGTAGAGTGCTACTCTGTGCTCTCTGAGGACTTGGGTTCAATCTCCAGCACTGCAAAAGTGGGAGAAGGACATGGCAATCCACTTCTGAAGCAATCCTGAAACAGTGAGCCATCAAAAACCCTATGGATAGCAGAGAAGCTCTGACATCATGCCCAACATGGCAGTGTCAGAGAATCTTTCATTCTGCTGTATATAGGATCGCTATGATTCAGACCTGACTCAACAACACCTAAAGACAACAACAACCTTAATTATCATTGTAATTATTGCTATTTGAAAGGCCCTAACTTGGTCAAATATGAACAAAAAGGAGTAAAGTTGTTTGGAAAATGAATAGCAGATAAAGTGACCATTCTGAGACTTTTCCTCCATCCTTCAAAAACTAAGGCATAGTACGATTATATAAGAAGCTCCCATGCAAACTCAAATAGTTATTTTTCCTATCTTGACTGTAATGAAACTATTGGTTCAAATCTAGCCCCTTCCCTTTAACTTCTTTACAGGGGATGAGCAAATATAGAGACCAGCACATATCTAGAACTATTCAGAATAAGAGCATCTGCCAATGTATGTACTGTTTTACTTATCTGAAGGGCCACAAGTCTATGACAGTCCAGTTAAATACATCTGTCATGGTTTGAATATAACGTGTCCCCCAAAGATCACATGCTTTCATGTTTGGTCTCAGCTAGCGGTGCTGTTTGTGGAGGTTACTGAACTTGGGAGGTAAGTGTTAGGTTTATGGAAGTAATGTCACGGGGGGTGGGCCTTTGGAGGTTTTTACATCATACTCACAGCTCAGCTTTCTCTCTGCTTCCTGCTCCTGAATATGGAAGGTTATCTGCCATGGGCCCTATCACCTACCATGGCCAGGCCTGCCTAGCCCCCATTATGGACGGTTTCCTCTAACTATGAGCCCTCGATAAAGTCTCTCCCCCCTTGTTTGGGTTGGTTTTTCTGCTACAGCATCCTTACCTTGCACTCCGAAGTGGGAAAAAGAAATGGGAAGGCTAAACTATCTTCCCTTTTAACCTATTCCATATAATTAAACTGAATATTGCCTCAAAAATCTAGATTGTTAAGAGAACTTAGTAAACTCAACACATATGGTGTTAAGGAAGGAAAGAGATCTCAATATGACTGCTAAATTTGTTTGTGATAGATACCATGCTGAGAGCATATACACCAGTATCTTAGAAGTATTAAATTATGTCCAATCAGAGGGAAAACTCCTTTGAATTTGATACAATGTAATTTTCTCCTGTTAGAACAAATGCTAAATTAGATCTGTTAGGTATCACAACTTTAAGTTTTTCTGCCAAATTCATTATCACACCTTGCAAATTAGTAAGTGATAATTATCACACATTTTAAATAGTAATGATTGCTATATTCTTCTTTTCTCTGAACATTATCTCTGCCATTTATTATTAGTACAAATCTTTCCCAAGAATCAGTTTTCACTAGAATCCTCTTTATGAAGCCCATTTTTAATTTTAGAATTTGAAACTATTTGTTGCCTGAATACAGGAGAAGGACGTGACAATCCACTCTCGAAGCAATCCTGAGAACAATCAGTCATTGAAAACCCTATGAGAGTAGTTACATGTAAGACCTGACTTGACAGCACCCAACAACAACAAGCTGAGTGGATAGCCATTTAATTCATACATTATTTTTCATGTGTCAAGAATTTTCTTTCCTCATTGCTTATTATTCAAAAGAAAAATCATTGCAGTTAATGTTAGGCAGCCAAAAGCATTTTCCTGACAATTTGTGGATCTGAGGAAAGACATATTACTATTATTTTGCATCAATAAATAAGAAAAAGATCATGAAGTATATTTGCCCCTCAATCTACATGTCCATATCCCAAACAATCTGTAAATGTTTCCTCCATTGCATAGAGTAGCAGCTTTTATAATTTCATTAGCACAAAAAATTTTAAAAAGTAGAATCCCTCATGTATAACAAGACAATCACTAATTTTACAATTTGCTGGCCCCACTCCATTTTGCAATTCATTTCTCCAAAATTTGTAGCAATTTTTCAATAGTGATTAAACTATATATGCATTGATGTGTAAAAAGAAAGTAAATAAAATTAGGTCTAAAGAAGAAATATCTTTTTAGATGCACATATAGCATGATATGATTTGAGTCAGAAATGTCCCCAAATGATCATGTGTTGGAAGCTTAGATCTGAATGCAGCAGTGTTTGTTCAGAGGTGAGGCTTTTGGGAGGTGGTTGGATCATTAAAGCTCTGACCTCAACAGAGGATTAATTCATTAGTAGATTCATAATTTGATGGCATTGCAAGGCAGTGGGAACTTAGGAAGTGTGGCCTAGTTGAAAGGACTGGCCCTTGGGGGCATGCCCTGGAGTCTATATCTTGTCTCTGGCCTCTTCCTTACACTTGTCCTAGCTCTCACTGCTGCCTGTCCATGATGAGGTGACCAGTTTTGCCCCTCCATAACCTTCCATCATGTACTGCCTCACCACAGACCCACAAACAATAGAACCACTGATCATAGATAGGAACCTTAGAAACTATGGGCCAAAGTAGATCTTTCTTCATTTAAGTTGATTTTCTCAGGTGTTTTGTCACACTGACAGAAAGTTGACTACCCCAAAACATGAATCCATAGGTTCCAATATACCAATGCTTTAGAAGTTTCTTCTGGATAAAATTATTAATAATTTGTTCTCACAAGAGGATTCTACTAAATGATCATCCTTTCTGAATCAGAGCTAAACTTTACTAATTTAAGGTTGGAGTTCAGGCTCCCTTACTTTCAAATCAGGAAGTGGGCACTAATTTAAGCAAAATTGAAGATTTATTGGAACAATGATGGTACTCCCAGATTCAAAGGCCATGAAGGGATTCATTTCCATGATTCCTTGCCTCTGCCTCTCAAACTGTAATTTCATTTCCCAAAAGAGAGAATACTATTGGTCCAATATGATTTGGGCAACTAGGTGGACAGAGTTAGTCATGATAGCCATACCTATCAGTGGACCTTTTCTGGAGCTAAGCTCTATTCCAAGAGTCAAAAAGTCATGAGATGTCGTCCTAAGTTTTGACCCCTTTGTCTATTTCTTTATAAACACTTTACCAGACACAATAAGGGCTGGGGATTAGCTCAGTTGGTAGAATGCTGTTCTGTGCTCTCTGAAGCTCTGGGTTTCATCACCAGCACCACCAAAATGGGAGAAGGATATGGCAATCCACTTCAGAAGAAATCCCAAAACAATCAGCAATTGAAAACCCTATGAACAACAGAGGAGCACTGACATACTGCTGAGGATGGCACAATGTTGGGGAATGTTTTGTCCTTTGTACATAGGGTCCCTATGAGTTGGACCTAACTCAATGGCACCTAACAACAGACATAATAAATTTACCAGTAGTTGGTCATTTAAAAGTTTTCCAAAAGTGTTATATTCTATGTTTCTGTCCTTGTCATATGACTATGAAATATTTCAAACACAAAAAATTGGAACAATATTAGTAACAAATATTTATTAACATAGCTAACATAATTAATGGGGCTGCAGTTTAGCTTAGTTGGTAGAGTGCCACTCTGCTCTCTTGGAGGCCCTGGTTTTGATCCCTAGCACCACAAAAATGGGAGAAGGATGTAGCAATCCATTCCCAAAGCAATCCCGGAAGCAATTAGCCATTGAAAACACTATAAGGGTAGATATAAGATGTCTCAACTTGATGACACCTAACAACAACAACAACAACAACAACAACATAATTTAATACTCATGTAGCCAATACCCAGGTACGTAGATTACTCAAATCTCTTGTTTTAGACTTTTGTGTCACTAGATCAGAAAACCCTACATAAACAATTTAAGGGAGGAGGGATTTATTTATTTATTTATTTATTTATTTGGCTTTTATGTTTTCAGAGGTTTCAATACATCATGGTGTGGAAGGAGTGGCAGAGCAGAGCAGCTCACCTCACAGTGGCCAGGAAGCAGAGAAAGAGATGCCTGTGCTAGCTGGCCTTCTCATTTTTCCCATTGTATTCCATCCAGGCCTCCAGCCTATTGGATGGTGCCATCCACATTCAGGGTGGGTCTTACTCTCTTAATTAATCCTCTCAGAAAATACCCTCAGACACATGTAGGGGTGTGGTTTACTAATCTTCTAGGTGCTTCTCAATCCAATCAAGTTGACAATCAAAATTAACTATCATATATCCCATATTGGCATTGTAGATTTAAAAGAAATAAGACATAATATAAAAGGCTATTGTTCACTTTTATTCTTCTCTATTTCTCTATCCAACCTCCTACTACATTACATAGTGTAACAACTTTCCTAAATTGATTGTGTGTTATCCCCATGTAGTTTTTATATGATTAGGACATGCAAATATTTTAGTAATAATATTCATTATTAAGTATGTACTATGTTCCAAATGGTCTGGGATTTAGCTCAGTTGGTAGAGTGCCTCTCTGCAGTCTCTGAGGTCCTGAGATCAATTCCCAGCACCACAAAAATGGGATAAGGATATGGCATTCCACTCCTGAGGCAATCCCAAAACAATCAGTCATTGAAAACCCTATAATGGTCACTATGAGTCAGACACAGGGAGGTGGCACCTAACAACAACAACAACATGTTCCAAACGATGTTCTAAGCACCTTACCTATTTTAGTTTATTTAATTTTCACATTCATCCAGCAAACCTAATACAGTTGTTAATCCAATTTACAAATAAAGGAAACAAGATATAGGGCTTGTCAATAACTGAGGGTTATTTTGCACCTATCATTCTGAAATATGCTTTTTCTCTTTTAACTAAACAAGATATTTTCAATATTATACCACTTGATATAAAAAAAATCTCAAGTATATTTCCTAATGGTTATTGTTAGGTGCTGTTGAGTTGAATCTAATTCATAGGAATGCTATGTACAACAGAATGAAACACTACCCAACCCTGTGCCATGCATACTATTTTTTATGTTTGAACCCATTGTTCTACTTGGGGTTTTATCCACATTAATTATTATATAATACTCTATTATATGAAAGGACAACAACTTGTTCTCATGTACATGAACATTTAGGTTATTCTGCTATTATAAGGAATTCTGCTCCTTGTATATATGATTGAGTTTTTCCCCTAAATATCTATATTTATATCTATATCTGGCCTGCAGCCCTAGCCCTGTGGCATCTGATCCTGTCAGATCTTAGAAGCTAAGCAGGGTGGGGCCTGGTTAGTACTTGGATGGGAGACCACCTGGGAACACCAGGTGCTGTAGGCTTGGGAGACAGACCTGGCAACCCACTCCCAAAAATCATTCTGCCATTGAAAACCCTATGAACAGCAAAGAATCACTGACAATAGTGTTTTGCCTATTGTATGCAGGGTCGCTATGAGTCTGATACTGACTCAAGAGCTCCTAACAACAACAACAACAACAACAACATATATCTATATCTCTACTATTTTAAAGATTTCCCCCATGTATCTGTCAGTTTGTCATGCTGTGAGGGCTTGACTGTTGCTGTGATGCTAAAAGCTATGCCCCTGGTATTTGGTGGCCAAGTTTCAGCTGGGCTTCCAGACTAGGATAGACTAGGGAGAAGGACCTGGCAGCTCACTCCCGAAAAGAAGTAGCCATTGAAACCCTATGAATAACAGAGACACACTGTCAAATATAGTGCCAGAGAATGACCCCCTGCCCCAGAATGGAAAGTGTTCAAGAAATGACTGGGGAAGTGATGGGAATGGAGTAAAGCCCCTGGGACCTCCATTTACTGATGTGGTACCTGCATTTGCTGATGTGAGAAGAATCACATCAGTGGCTGAAACAACAGGCTCATTTAAAAAAATCATGTGCATGGCACCAAGTTGGGTAATGTTTTGTTCTGTTTTATATAGGTTTGCTATGAGTGAGATCTGACTTGATGGCACCTAACAACATCAAAAATTTAAAGATTATGCACATTTTTCTCTCTCCTAAATATTAAACTTCTTTCTGAAGTTTGCTTTACAATGTATTCACCTACCATCACTGAGCACAATTTCTTTCTTCTTCACATTGCACCTGGATTTGCAATAATTAGTGTCATTTTTGTTGATCATGTGAGTATGAAGCATAACTCATTTTAGTTTATATTTTTTGCATTACTAGAACAGCTCAGCATCTTTTCTTGTTTATTAACCTATTTTGACTTCCTTGTCCCAGAATTGCCTGTTATAATCGGTATACTTGTTGATTGGATGGCCTGAGGTTTTTAACTTTTAGAAATTCTTTGTCAATTCTTAAAGTAATTGCTTTGCCAGTTTAATGCATTAAATATGGATGTTGTTTGTCTTTTAAACATTGTTAAATATCTTTTGATGAAGGTTTGTAGTTTTAATGGAACCAAACTTACTAAATTTTATTCTGTAAATAAATGCCTTTAGCCTTAATGGAATCATACTTACTAGGTTTTAATGTATTGTGGGTTTTGTGTGTTGCTTTAGAAATTCTTTCCAGAGTGCATAATGATATTTTTCTATATTTTCTTTTGAAGTTTGTTTTTCACATTTACTTCTATAATCACTTAGAAATAATACTCATGTTTTTCTTATGTGAATAGCTCTTTTTGGAAGTTAAGAGATCCGAATCTGGATCCAGATTGTTTGAGTTTAAACACTGGAATTACTACTAACTTAAAATACTTAACCTACCTATGGCTAATTTTGCCATTAAATGAAGATATAAATCAGAGGTAACTGAGCTAACGTGTAAAATGCTTAGAGCATTGACTAGCATGCAATACAAGCTACTGACATATCTATTATTGTTACTAGCATAATCATTATCCTTATTTTAATCTGTCAACTTCTCATTCAACACCCTACTATCATAATTTATATGATTATATAGTAAGTCTTGCTCTTTAAAGGGCAATTTTTCACATTTCCATTTGCATACTGGTTAAGAACCAGGGTCTAGAGCTAGGTTGCATGAATTTGAATTTAGCTCACTTATGAACCAGTTATACAAACCTGAAAAAGTTGTTTAACCTCTTTTTGTCTCATAACACTCATCTTTAATGTGGATATAAGAATAAGAATAATACTTATTTTACAAGTGTAGTATAGATTAAGAGTTAAAGAATATAAGGCACTTCTGACAAAAGTCTGGTATTTGGTAAGCTTTTAATATTTGTTAGCTATTGCTGAGGTTATAATCGCTACTATTATTACTTTTTAAAACTATTTTAATGAACTATAATTGGTTCTCAATTCTTCCATATGAAGGTTATCATTAGGTTATTAATTTCAATATAAGTGCATTGGATTTGTAGATTCATTTATAATGGAATGTTCCTAATCATGAACACAGTATAACTTTCTATCCAGTTTATCTTTTATAACCTTCAATTACTTTTCTAATTTAATATATAAACTTTGAGACTTAATGAGAGTAATTTTTCAGATATACATAAATAGGAATATGTACTGTTCTTATACATCATCATTAATCTAGTAGAAAGTATGACAAAATAAAAGATAATGCTTAATATAGCAAAAACTGCCACAGGATAGAAATAAATTGAATAGAAGATATCTAAAATGTTTATAGATTAAATTAGAAAAATGACTAAAGGTTATAAAAATAAACTGGATAAATAGATATACTAGGTTCATGGTTGGAAACATTACATTGTAAATGAATCTAAAAATCCAATGCAATTCTATTGAAATCAGTAAGCTAATGCTAACATTCACATGCCTACAGCTGTACCACTGTGGTGTCAGATCCCATCAGATCTCAGAAGCTAAGCAGGGTTGGGCCCAGTTAGAACTTGGATGAGAGACTGCCTGGGAACACCAAGTGCTGTAGGCTGGGGAGAAGGACCTGGTAACCCACTCCCAAAAATCAATCTGCCATTGAAAACCCTATGAATAGCAGAGAAGCACTGACAATAGTACATAGAGTGGCTATGAGTTGAACACCAACTAGATGGCACTTAACAACAATATTCATATGGAAGAGTTGAGAGTACCTATAATTTTTTTTGACTTTGTGATACGTATACCAATATTGCTGGACATAAGAAATTTCTACATATATTTTCTATTTTTTATACTCTCTGCACTTTGTTTTATTGTTTTAGTGAATTCAATGTTAAACAGAAATAGTGATGATGGGCATTTTTATAGGTTGAGTCAAGGAACAAAGGCAAAATTATATCTACAAAGAGAAGAAAAATGGAAAGTATGGGTAGTTTTAGTTTCAAACTTTTTATGTAAATGTTCAGACTGACAGCTAGTTATGCATCCTGTCTTTGATTTAGCTAATGAGAGGTATCCAGGTAGGGGGATAGTTGTACATAGGTTTTCCAGAAACTTGAGTTTACCTGAAGATATACAAACAGGTGATCTCCACATAATTTTCCCATGTCCTTACACTAGCACCTTTTTCTGGTTTAAATAGGGTCCCCACTATTTTCTTCATTAGAATTTGTCTCGATATACTAGGTTAAGAAAGGTCTCACATATTCCTACCTTGTTAAAAATGCTTGTCATGAATGATTGGTATAAATTATTTAATATATTTCTTGTCTAGTGAGATAATATAGATTTATTTCTATAGATTAATGTGTGCTGTGTCCTTAATGGATATTTTATATCGAGTACGCTTTAATGAGGGCTGGGATTTAGCTCAGTTGGTAGAGCGCTGTGCTGCAGGCTCTGAGGTCCCGAGTTCAATTCCCAGCACCGCAAAAATGGGAGAAGGACCTGGCTATCCACTCCCAAGGCAATCCCGAAATAGTCAGCCATTGAAAATCCTATGAGGATCGCTATGAGTTGGATACCGACTAGATGGCACCTAACAACAACAACATGCTTTAATGAGGTAGATGCCAATTGGTCAAATAATGACATTTTTAGTGCATTAAAAATAATTTACTGTTCTTCATGTATGACCTTAAGTGAGATTTTCTATAATTTCTTTTTCTTCTACTGTTTGTCTGATAACAAATTTATGTAAGCTTCAGGGAAGAACTAGAATAGAGCTCTCTTTTCTGTCATTCTTCCTTTCCTTTCCGCTCTCCAGTTTGTATAAGACAGACATTACCTGTTCCTTTCATTGTTAGAAAAAAAATTCCTATGAAATCTTGGTCCTACACTATTATAACAAGGCAATATCTAACAAAGTTAGGGGAGACTTTTTAAAAAGTGTAACCTTTGTTAAATGGCATTTATTGGTTTACTGAAGTCTATTTCCTCTAATGTCAATCTTGGCAATTTATATTTCTCTAAATATTTGTTTATATTGCTAGAGTTATCATTTTTATTAGTCTTTCAATGAACTAACTTAAATATTGTCAATCTTATTATTTCTTTGTTTCTAGTTCTAATTTATCATCTTTAAAATGCTTATCCTTCTACTTTCTTAAGGTCTATTTTAACCATTTTCTAGCTTTTTAAATGAAATGCTTAAGTCATTTATTTGATAGTTATGGTTTGAATCAGGAATATTACTCCAAAGCTCTCATTTATTAAAGGTTTGGCTGCCAACTTATGGCTTTTGGAAAGTTGCTGGACCCTGAAGGCTTGGACCTACTCAATGAATTACTCCTCTGATGAATTATTCCTCCGATGCCTTACTGGGAGGTGATAGAAGCTAGAAGGTAGGGCCCAGTTGGAGGAAGTAGGTCACTGAGGGCATGCCCTGAAAATATATACCTTGTCCTCTTCCCTTTCCTGTCTCTCTGTGCTTCCAGGTTGCCATGAAGTGAGCAACTCTGTTCCATTCACCATTCCACCATGATCTTCTACCTCCCCACAGGTCCAGAAACAACAGAACTTACCAATCATGAATTATAACTTCTGAAACAGTGAGCCAAAATAAATCTCTCCTCCTTTAAACTCTTTTTCTCAGGTGTTTGTCACTAACAAAAAAACCAACATACAGTTTATGGTTTTGTTTATTGTTATTTAAATGAATGCATATATGGCTATAAATTCTTCTTTAAGTAATATAATAGCTAGTGGGCAGTACTTTCACTGTCATTTAAATCCAAATATTTTGTAAATTTTTTTTATTGTGATTTCTTCTTTAGACAGTGAGTAATTAAGGTAGATGATTTTCCTTTTTAAAATTTCCATTATAATTGCTTTATAGACAGAAAACGTGTGCATGTATGTGCCAATGAACATGTATTCAGATTTTCTTTCTCACCAAACATGTGGGCAGTTTTATAAATGATACATGCACTTAGGAAGTAAATATGTTGTTGTTGTTGTTAGGTGCCCTCCAGTCGGTATCCGACTCATAGCGACCCTACATACAACAGGCAAAACACTATTGTCAGTGCTTCTCTGCTGTTCATAGGGTTTTCAATGGCAGATTGATTTTTGGGAGGGGGTTGCCAGGTCCTTCTCCCAAGCCTATAGCTTCTGGTGTTCCCAGGCGGTCTCCCATCCAGGTACTAACCAGGCCCGACCTTGCTTAGCTTCCGAGATCTGACAGGGTCAGATGCCACAGGGCTACAGCTGCAGGCAAGAAGTAAATATACAGTTTGCTAACTGCTTATTCTACTCATTTCCAGTAGAGAAAGAGTGATAGAGAGGGGGGAGTGCTTAAAGAGAGAAATAAACATACATTTGCAGCACCAGAGCTGCAAATGTCCTTCCTATATCCCCTGTCTCAGGCAGGTGTACCTAGCTATAGAACTTGCAGGTGTTAATAGTTAATGGTTCCCACCTGCACCTTCCTCAAAAGGAGTGCTCTACTCCCCCCACCTCCCACCTGTGTGTCAGCTGATGATTAACTGATGGCGAGAAAAGGGCAAGTGGGAGTGCACACAAGCATATCTCCCTTGCCTTAAGGCAGAACTAACTCTGTGACACAGTTCACACTCCACAGCTTTAATGTGTGACCAGACTGAGAGTAGATTTCTGTTGATACCATGTCTCTGACTAGCTTATTTCTCTGTGGTGTCATGCTTTCCTCATGCCCTTACAGGTTTCACATGAGAGAAATTTCCCCTAAAATCATTTGCACAGAATCTGCATACTAGGCTCTGCTTCTAAGGAACCTAACCAAACACTGAACATAGTATATATCATTTCTTAAACACAAAACCAAATGTTAGGCATATAGGGACTTCCCATATTATTCTAAAAATATTTCAGCAGTGGGAAAATTGTGGGTAGAGAAACTTAGGCTATATAAAGTTAAAGAACATGTTTTTAGCCTATAATAAGTGATAAATGTAAGAATCAAACTTAGATAATATGATTCAAGAGCTTCTATTTGTCTCAACATCCATGTATATTTTTACCCAGAGAATAAAAAATATTGAAGATAAAATTAAAGATTTACTTAACTATTCTAGTGAAATGGAAATTGATGTGTATTTTATTTTCCAAACACTGATGCAATTTGTTCAAAATAAAGGTAATATTTTATGAGGCATATAATTTCTGTAAGGGTTTATTAGTGGACAAGCATGAATTCTATTAAACAGAAAATAAACATCTATATAATAACTTAATTTTCTTGAAAGGATACATTTTATAGAAATTGGAAAATAGCAAAGAGGGAAAATATCATGTCAGCAGAGTGTTATTGGTCATATGCAGCACAATCTCTTATTTCATAGAGATTTCAACATAGGAAATGGCTATATTAGGAATTATCTAATTCATAGGTTTTCTTGACCTAGGTACAGTGTTTTCTTTGAATGACTCTAAAGGAAAAGATGTAAGCAGTGTTTTCATACCAGCTTCAATAATGCATATTTCAAAGCCCAAACTAGTAAGCCATGTAACTATTTATACAGTCAACATTCAGTGGGAAAATAAGTGTCACCAGGTCCCACTGGAACAGCATGTGGCCTTTCATTATAATTTTCATGAGTGCCTGATTAGGTAGGGAATTTTTTTTCCCAAAAGAAATAAGAATTTTTTTCAAAAGATCAAGAATTCTTAGTTTGCTACTATATGAAAAATGACACCTCTGCCCTCAGCTACTCAGCCAGTTAAAAGAGTTCCGTAATCTTATTACAACAGAAATACTGTAAGAAGAGCCCATGTCTTATACATCTTTATGACAAAGAGCAAAGTGGTTTGCACAGAGTAGGACATTAATACAATGGAGTATGGTTTCTTATAACACTAAAATATTCCATAAAATGGTTTAAATATTCTGATTACCATAGTATGTTGCCAATGAGCAATAATCTTTACAGCCCTGATAAAATCTAAAAGCAAATGATATGCACAAAGAACCCTTGAGACTATCTTTTATAAAAAGAAAATCAAACCTATTGAAAGTGTTCCTTAAAAACTACCAACAAAAGTATTTCAATATTTTCTACATTGATTTTACTCACAATTCTAGCTTTAGTGGTTATAAGTCTACTTCAGAAATTATATTATTTATTAAATATTTGTCATATATCACATAGTTTAATCTATATTTTCTTTTCAAGACTCTATATTATAATGAGGGTACTCTTTTAATCCTCACATTACAGACTAGGACATTGGGGCTTAGACAAGGTACACATTGCTTAATTTGTAGGTTTTCCTGACCCAGAAAATGTCTTATGGTCTGTAGTGCTGGGTAAGCAGTGAGTCTGGAACCTAAACGTAGGCACTGTCAAACTCCAACTTCTTTGTTTATTTAACCATTGAACTGTATCAAATCCTCTGCAGTCAGTACTATACTTCCCTTCCGTTATTAAAATTATCATCAACCACTCACTCTCCAAGCAATCTGCCATTAGAAACAATGTGAATTATCCTCCCAAACCATCTATTTCCAACATCAAAACAAAGCATATGGAGGGGTACAGGTAGGGCACAGTTTGAGAGCATGTGCTTAGTATGTATGTATTCAATAAACAGCACCAAAACAAACAAATGATAGCACATGGCTTACAGATTTTATCTCAAATTATTACTCAAATCCATCTTTTCCCACCATTAACTCTGCTATTTCTTTATCATATCTTTTCATTGTTTATTATCTGAACTGTTATGATGGCCTCTCAGGTGACCTCCCTGCCTCATATATCATCCTGCACCCCCAAAGACGCATACTTACTCCACACAGTGCTGTAAGTATACTTTTTTTTTTTCTTTTCAGTACTAGGAGTTTAGGCCAGGGCCTCACACATGCTAAGCAAGTGCTCTACCACTAAGCTGCATCCCTAGGCCCATTATTATTTTGAGATGGGGGTCTTGCTAACTTGTGCAGGCTGACTCTGGCCTGGAACTCATGATCACCCTGCTTTAGCCCCCCAAGTCACTGGAATTATGAGGTATATGCAACAGCATCTTGTGCTATAAGTGTACTCTTAAAATGCATATCTGAGCATTTCAACCATTTGTCTAAATTCTTTTAAGGATATTTGTCATCTCAGGACATCATCCATGCTACTGAGCACAACAACAGATCCCGAGATCTGGCTGTTGCTCACCCTTTTGGCTTCCTTGCTTCCTTCTCTACATTTATTGGAGAGATATTTACAAAGTACAAGTGACTAGGCTTGGTGATCAATTGGATGTGAGATTTGAGGAAAGGAAGAAGGAAATGAAATTGATGGAGTTTTACATTAAACTTAAGTATGTGACATAGTAAAATGAGAATAAACTTTAGAGTTTGGGAGATCTTTTAGTTAACTACTTATTTGATGACTCAACATTTTCTTTTTATTTAATTAATTATTTTAAGTTTTTGTCTTATTATCAGTTTATCTACAATAATCACATATTTTATGGGTACAATATTTCAATACATGCATACATTGTACAATGATCAAATCAGACTAATTAGCATATCCATCAATTCAAAAACTTACATCTTCTTTTGCCAAAGCCAACCAAATTCAATATGTCTACCATCAAACATCGGATCTCTGTTCTTAATTCCTCAGCGCCTCACTATCACAGTGCACATTATCTCAAAGAGCAACAGCACCATCTATCAAATAGGGAAGGCCAGAATCATCTTTGGCCACTCTCTTTTGCTCCAACTGACCCACCCCATCCATATCCTGTCACCACTTCTTGCCAAGTACCTTCTAAATAATTATCAAATAAATTCTCTTCATCTTCTCTGCCATCTTCTGTATTCCAGCTACCATTTCATCCTTTCTTACCTAGTCTTGCCATGCATGTACTGGTCTGTGCTTTATCCTATCTGTAATATGTTGTCTATAGAAGGTGTGCTGATGTTTTTTACCTGAAACATCAGTATGCCATTGATGAAGGCATGCTTATGTCTGATCATATCATCCTACAACTCAACACACAGAGATTTTTGTGTATTTCATAGCACCTGTCATAGTTGCAACTCTGCTTTTATTTATATGCTTACTTTGGTATTTGGGTTTAGCTCAGTTGGTAGAGTGCTGCCCTGCATCTCTGAGGCCATAGGTCCAATCCCTAGCTCCACAAAAATGAGAAAAGGATGTGGCAGTGCACTCCCAAAGAAATCTTGAAGCAATCAGCCATTGAAAACCCTATAAATAACAAAGAAGAACTGACATAGTGCTGGGAATGGCAGTGTTGAGGAGTGTTTTGTTGTTGTTGTTGTTGTACGTAGGGTAACTATGGGTCATATTTCACTCAACAGCACCTAACAACAAAAACTTCATTATTCATTTTCTTCTCAAAGCCTCTCTAAGTTTAATAGGCACTTGATTTCCATTATGTACCTAGAATGTAGTACAATTCCTGATACAAATCCAAAATCACTATTTGGTTAATCACTTAATTCTTGTTGTTAGATGCCCTCAACTTGGGTCTGACACATAGAGATCCTATGTACAACAGAATGAAAAACTCCCCAGCAATGTGCCATGCCTGGCATTTTGTCAGTGCTTCTCTGCTATTGATAGGGTTTTCAATGGCTGATTACTTCAGAAATGGGCTGCCAGGTCCTTCTCCTATTTTTGTGGTGCAGGGGATTAAACCCAGGGCCTCAGAGCAGCATTTTACCGAGTGAACTAAACCCAAGCCCAATGACTAATTATAAATAACTTAAATAGTAGATGGACAGCAAAAATCTAGGTCTCTGCTTTGGTAGCAAGAAGCATAAATTAGTGATTTCATGGGTTTCGTGATTCACTAAGGGAAAATATGTCTACTGGAAGAGAGGAAGGTCAAGTGGAGATGTAAGATGATTGGCATAAGAAAGAGTTTGAGGATGTTTTCTATCTCCTCTTCCAGTAGTTTTAAAATTTCTAGTTTTATGGTGAGTTCTTTCTCCATTTTGAATTGACTCTGGTGTAAATTGAGATATACAGGTCTATTTTCAATTTTTTGCAAATGGATATCCAATTTTCCCAAGACTATTTGTTGAAGAGGCTATCTTTTTTCCATTGAATGTTCTTAGCCCCTTTGTCAAAATCAGGTGGCTGTAAATGCATGGGTGTATTTCTTGGTTTTTGATTTTGTTCTGTTGGTCTTCAAGACTATTTTTATGCCAGTACCAAGCTGTTTTTTCCACTATCACTCTATATTATAGTATGAAGTCAGCTTAAGATTGTTTTGGCTGTATGCAGTTTTTCATGCTTCCATATAATTTTTAGGATTATTTATTCTATTTTTGTAAAGTCTGCCTTAGGAATTTTAATAGGAATTGCATTATATCTGAAAATCACTTTTAGTAATATAGCCATCTATACAATATTGATTCTACTGATCGATGAGCAAGGGAGATCCTTCTGTCTTCTAGACACAGGAAAGCGTTTCCTTAACAAAACTTCAATTGCCAAGGAAATGGCACCAAGAATTAACAAATGGGATTACATGAAATTAAAAAGCTTCTCTACAGCAAAGGAAACAATACCAGACTTAAGGGAGAATTTATATAATGGGAGAGAATCTCTGCATCCTATACATTGGACAGAGGACTAATGTCAGGAATATGCAAAGAATTTAAGAAAACAATAAGACAACAAATAACCAATACAGAAGTATGCAAAGGAAATGAACAGACAGTTCTCAAAGTAAGATGTTTGAAGAGCTGAGATATACATGAAAAATGCTCAATATCACTATCTATCAGGGAAATATAAATCAAAACAACACTGAAATTCCATCTAACTCCAGTAAAAATGGCCAAAATCAACAAAACATAAGAAAAAATGCTGACATGCATGTAGAGAAAAAGAAACCCTTTTACACTGCTAGTGGGATTATAAAGTAGTTCAGCCACTTTGGAAATCAATATGGAGATAACTTAGAAAACTAAGAATAGAACTGCCATATTACTCAGCTATACTACTCCTGGGAATATAATCAAAGGATGATAAGTAACCTTACCACAGGGACACGTGTATTTCCATATTTAATGCAGCACTCTGCACAATTGCAAGGGTATGTAATTAACCAAGATGTCCATCAAGAGAGGACTAGATTTTGAAAAAGTTGAGATATACATATATAGATATATATACATATATATGTATATACATATATATATATATAAGATGTGTGTATATATAGATATAGAAAAGTTGAGATCTACATGTATAGATATATATACATATATATGTATATGTATATACATATATATAAGATGTGTGTATATATGTGTGTATATATATAAGATGAATATTATTCAGCAAGAGAAATGAAATAATATCATTTGTAGCCAAATGGATGGAACTGGAGAATATCATCCTAAGTGAACAAACCCAAGTCCAAAAAGAGAAATACCATGTGTTCTCACTCATATCTTGGAGTTAAAGCTAATGTAATGGATGAAAAAAACACAAACTATAAATATATAGATATATAAAAGAACAACCAGGCTTATCTAAGAAGGGAAAATGTAAGTAGAGTAGAAAGAAGGGGGAATGGGACTAATGTGAGAGCAATGACTGTGGAAAGGGGAATAAAGAGGGGAAATAATACACAGGGTTAAAATGAGGGAGAAGACAATCTAAAGTTACATGATACAACTATATGAATTTATGGGAAAAAATAGAGGAATATAACCCATAATTGCATGTGAGTTTTACCACATACTAATCAAAAGGTTCCATAAATTATATGTTGATTTAAGTGTAACCAAAAAGGATGTAATAGGTATGCAGTGGAAATAGCAAAAACCTTACTACTCTATACATCACTAACATTTATTAACAACAACAAAAAGAAAGAGCCAGGCAGTGTGGCATGTGCCTGTATTCCCAGCAACTTGGGAAGCGGAGGCAAGAGGATTGCAAGTTTGAGACCAGAGGTAGTCTGTATAATTTAGTGGGACCTTGTTTCAAAAAAGTAATGAAAAATGGGCTGAGGATGCAGCCCAGTGGTACAGTACTTGCAAAGCATGCAAGCACGATGCCCTGGGTTCAACCCCCAGTACCATCAAAAACAAAAAAAAAGAAAAAGAAAAGAAAAGCAAAATGAAAGAAAGAAAGAAAACAGAAAGAAAGAAAGAAAGAAAGAAAGGAAGGAAGGAAGGAAGACATTGAGATCAAAAGCCCAAAGAAAGTAGTAAAACCATAAGATAATTATGTCACAAATGCCAAAATGGGCTGGGATTTAGCTCAGTTGGTAGAGCGCCACTGTACAGTCTCTGAGGTCCTGAGTTCGATTCCCAGCATGGCAAAAATGGGAGAAAGATATGGCAATCCGCTCCCGAGGCAATCCCGAAACAATCAGCCATTGAAAACCCTATAAGGGTTGCTATGAGTCAGACAGGACTCAACAGCACCTAACAACAACAAACACAAAAATAGGAAAGAAAAGCAGATTGATCAACCATGCAAATATCTCTAAGTAGTCTAGAAAGAAATAAAAATTATTGTCTCAGAATAACTTCACTCTAATTTACCATATATGTGGCCTTTTCTTTGTCCAATCATCGTAGCTGCACCTTTAAGATTTTCCTAAATCTCTATTCAAGACTTTCAAGATGTCATCTTGAAACCATGTCTGCATTAAAATATCCCGTATAATTCTGTCATTTCTATTAAAACATATCTGGAATTTTTTTTAAATCCCTTAGTTTCAGCATCATTTTGATTTTAATTTCCAGAACCTTTTTGCTGACTTTTCTGAGAAAATACATTTTGTCATAGCTCTTATCTTGACAAAATGTGTTCATTTCTCTGTGAATTGCTTTTTGTTTAGTTTTGTTTTGTTTTGTAGTATTTAGGGGCTGAAGCCAGACCGTCACACACACTTTGCAAGTGCTCTACCACTGGGCTGAATCCCAACTCCATTTTTGTTTTCTGTTTGTTGGTTTTTGTTTTTTATTTGCTTGTTTGTTTTATTTTTCAAGTCATGGGCTTCCTAAGTCACACAGGCTGCTTTTGGCCTCAAACTCATGATCCTCCTGGCTCTGTCTCCTCAATGACTGGGATTATAGGCATGAACCTGCATCACATGCCATTTGCCTCAGATGTGAGTTCCTGGATATCTAGACACAGATCTATTTTACGTACTTTGCCAAACACTTGTCGTAAGTGTACAGGTACAAGCACCTCACTGTGATGGTAGTGTTAAAAACTCCATGGCATGCACAATCAGAAAGTTATACTTTCTCAGAAAACAACAAAACAAATGAGAAATTAATCTTCATCTTTTACTAATTTTTAAATCTGAAGTACATGAGGTATGAAGTAGAACTATTTCCAAATATGAATGGATCATAATTAAAATAAAATTAAATAGCTCCTTTACTAAGGAAAAAGTATTCATTGTGCCTATCATTTGAAGTACTGCACAATTAATAAAGATCCTTTTAAACATAGTTGTACATGAATTACATAAAATTCAAAGTTTTGCCTAAACTAAATGCATGAAACACTATAGTATTTTTGCTTATATAAATGTTCATGTATGTACATATGTGTGTATACACATACACTGTACATGTATATATACGTTAAACACAGACATGCATAAATGAAATTAGAAGATATTCATGTTGTTGCCGGGTGCAGTCAAGTCATGTCAGACTCATAGCAACCCTATGTACAACAGATGAAATGCTCCCTAACACTGTGCTATGCCTGGCACTATCATCAGTCCTTCTCTGCTATTCACAGGGTTTTCAATGATGGATTATTTTCGGAGGGGTTGCCAGGTCCTTCTCCCATTCCTGCAGCACCTAGTATTCCCAGGTGGTTTGCCATCTAAGGACTAACCAGGTTGACCCTGCTTAGCTTCCAAGATCAAGCAGGATTGGATGCGAGAGTGCTCTGGTTACAGATGTACATAGGAATGTATACACATATGCTATATATGTGTTGTTGTTGTTGTTAGGTGCCGTCGAGTCGGTATCTGACTCATAGCGACCCTCTGTACAACAGGGGAAACACTATTGTCAGTGCTTCTCTGCTGTTCACAGGGTTTACAATGGCAGATTGATTTTTGGGAGGGGGTTGCCAGGTCCTTCTCCCAAGCCTATAGCTTCTGGTGTTCCCAGGTGGTCTCCCATCCAGGTACCAACCAGGCTTGACCCTGCTTAGCTTCCGAGATCTGATGGGATCGGATGCCACAGGGCTACAGCTGCAGTCAGCTATATATGTATATATATATTATACACAGACATATACAAAATTAGAAGATATTCATGAGATTATATAAATTTTTGAATTAAATCAGATTACCTCTCTCCTAAAACAAGTTTTTTTGAAAAAAGGATTTATCTAATTAAGAACTATGCCAACAGCATCCGAAACACTAAACTATAACAAATGCTTCAAAGAAAGCATAAATTAAAAAAACTTTTATTCTTTGAGTAGCAGTTATATAGACTATTAATTTTCCCCAAACCCTGTTCCCTCCAAGGACATGTCCTTAGATTCCATGTCAAAGCAGTAGGCTTGTGGGAAAATGAATGTTTATTGTAGGTAAATAGCACTAAAACTTGGGCATTAAAAGTGTTGGGGTGGGGAGTTCACGGAGATGGAGACAGAGAGGAGTGTTATTTTCCCAGAGCTGCAGCCTCAATATCAGAGTAAATTCAAAGCCTAAAAGGAAAAAACTAGTAAGTCAATTTTGTAATTCTTTGACAAGAGGGAGAAACAAAACATCCAGAATAAGAATCAGTTGTACTAAATAGCAATTGAAATGTGGGATCACCAAACTCCAGAATAAAACAAAGTTTTGAGTGTGGGAGAGCAAATCTAATCTCACTTTTTAGCTACATTTAAAGAGAAATACCCTCAGAAAATTGCTGTGAATTAGTATTTGAAGCCTTGGTAGGCCATGGAGGTCAACTACGTCAACTCTAAAACCGTAGAATAAATTTTCCAGTACATATTTTCAATAAGATGAAACAGAAAGTGAAAAAGTGCTTCTGGATGAACTTCTCCATTTATTTTGCACATGCATTATGTGGAAAAATCTCAATGCTTAGGGAATAGTCATTTCCCTTGGAGAGTTCAAACTATTTGGTTACATGTAGATATAGATCTCATAAAACTCATATATAATTTTTGTGACATTGAATTAAAATAGATTCAAATCTCATGAATATATTTTACAGAAATACTTCCAAAATTTCTGTCCATTCAGTAAGTGGTTTTTTAAACAAGGTTATGATCTTAAAAATTATATCTACATAAAATATTCTATTGTAAATAGTTTATTATAAGACCATTTGAGGTCTACTTTAAAGCAAGACAAGGAAATTAAAAGATAAGCCTTAAATGCCATGCTTCCTAAAATGGTACGTATTCTACCAGTAATAATATTACAAATTCAAAGACCCAGATGAATGATCATAGATTATTTTTCAGTCAGCTATGAGTTTGGTAAGAGTCCAGCTTCCAAATCAGTGACTACTCAATTGGCCTTAAGCAGTATCTATTTGTTATACTCAATAAAAGTTAAATTTAGGAGCTTTTCTAGGAAAAAAATCATAATTATGTAATAAAAATCATTTGAAACAAAAATGCAGAGAAAATACAATCAACTCAAAGCAGAGTTAGCCCATCTTCCCAAACCTACTTGGTGGATGTGCCTAGGTATTCTGCCTTTCTTATTATTGTAGAAGAGTAGCTTCTGTCACTATAAAACCAAACCTGTGCTGTGCATCTCAAAAAAACTCAAAAAAAAAAAAAAATCCTTGTAAGAACTGTTCTGTAGCCATACATGCTAGCATATACCTGTAATGCCAGCTACTTGAGAGGATGAGGCAGGAAGATCACAAATTGAAGGCCAGAGGCAGTGTATGTAGGTTAGCAAGATCCTGTCTCAAGATAAAAATAAAAAGTGGATAGGAAGCCTAGGGTTCAACTGTTCAATACAAAAAAAAAAAAAAAAAAACAGTAAAAAGAAAACTCTGCTGCTGTTACTCCTTTTGTTCCCTACACCACCAATATGCCTCTCTCCAGGGGATTGTTCTTATTAACATAAAACATGGGATAATATTACTCATCTCAAAACAAAACAAAATGAAATTCCTCTGACTCCACACTCCACACTATTACTCAATATTTGTGCAACATTTCACTGTAAAAATCTTCAAAAATAGTTATTTCTCCTTATTTTCACTAACACACCTTTTTCTGTTTTGAATCTCCTCCGCTGAGGTATTTGCCCATACCCCTCCACTAAAACATCCCCCACCAAAGTAATTAATGACAATTTATCTAGCCAAAATCAGTGGCACTTTTTTTTTTTTGTGGTACTGGAGGTTGAACCCAGGGCCTCGCGCTTGCATGCTCTGCAACTGTTGGGCCACTGAGCTGCACCCTCAGCCCATTTTTTTACTTTTTGAGACAGGGTCTCACTAAATTACGCCGGACTGCCTCTGGTCTCAAACTTGTGATCCTCCTGCCTCCACCTCCCAAGCCGCTGGGATTACAGGCATGTGCCACCGCGCCCGGCTCAGTGGCACATTTTTTTTAAGTCATCTGTTGGGGGTGGAATGATGCCCCTTGAAAAGATATATTGAGATCATAAGTCTTGGTACCTATAAATGTAACCGTACTTGGAAATCACATCCTTGTAAAGGCGATAAAGTTAAAGATGCAATAAAGATATAGTTACATTTAATGAGGGTGAGCCCCATATAATTGGTATCTTTATGAAAAAAGAGTAAGGCAAGATGAAGACACAAACACACAGGGAAAACATCTTGTGCTGACAGAGGCAGAGATTAGAGTGAGGCATCTATGAACCAGTGAATGCTAAGCATTACCAGAAACACAGAAGCTAAGAAAAAGGTGTGGAAACAGCCTCTGCTAATTCCTTCAGAGAGAAAATCATTCTGTTGATCCCTTGGATTTCAGATGTCTGGCTTCCATAAGTGTGAGAATAAATTTCTATTGTTTTAAGTCACCCAGGGTGTGGCACTTCTTCATGACAGCCAAGGGAAACTAACACAGCATCTAACTTGACCTACCACCAGTATTTGCCAGGATAAACATTCTTTCTTTGGACTTTTTTGTTCTTTTCTTCATGTTTATATTATCACTTCCACCTGATTTTTATCCTACCTGCTACATCTTGGAATCTTTTACTGGTTCTTCCACATATTCTCGATCTCCAAATATTGGGGTATCCTAAAATCTGCCATAGAATTCATGTTTCTTGCCTATATTTTCTGCCTAGTAAACTCTTATTAGACCATGACTTTACATACCTTTTGTTGTGTTAGGAGCTGTGGAGTCAGGTCCAACTCATAGTTACCCTATGTAAAACAGAACAAAACACTCCCTGACATTGTGCATGGCACTATGTCAGTGCTTCCCTGCTATTCAAAGGGTTTTTAATCATTGTTACAGGATTGTTTCTGGAGTGGGCTATGAAGTCCTTCTCCTATTTTTGTGGTGCTAGGGATCAAACTGAGGACCCCAGAGAGTGAAGAGCAAGCACTCTACCAACTGAGCTAAACCCCAGCCCACGAACCATTTAGATGTTTATAATTTTCAGGTTTATAATTCTAGCCCACACTTCTCCCCTAAATGTCAAACCAACTTATATAAATGACCAACTTATCTACTTGGATATCTAATAGGCATTAAAAAATTAATATAGCAGAAAAAAACATTTTGTCACTAATTCTCAAAATAATGCATTCCTCAAGAGTTCTCCCAGTATCTACACACTTGCTCAAGACAAAAACCTAGATGTCATCTTAATTTAATCTTTCCTTAATATTCCATATCTAATCCACCACTGTGCCCTATCTGCTCTGCCTTCAAAACATCAACATGATTAAGTAACTTCGCTCCATCTCCAATGCTTCAACTATGTTCTGAGAATTACATTTCTACCAGGTTTAACTTATCTCCTTGTCTCTTCTCTAGCCCTGCTTCCCACACCTTCACCTCATACGGCAGCAATAAGGTAAACATTATTCTAAAGTGCCAACCACGTCAGGCCATTTCACTGCTTCAGATTATCCAGCAACTTTCTATGACAAAATTCCTAAAATCTACTTGATCTGGTTATTGACTTTCTCCCCGATAACACCTGTTTCTGTAAGACTCCTCACTAACTAATTCCAGACATTTTGGTATCCTTGCCTTATCTTGAATATGATTGGTGTTTCTTTGCTGTTCCTTCTTCTTGGGATGCCTCTCCCCTCCAAATCCTTATCTGGGGTGTTTCTCCTACCCAACTCTGCAGCTAATTTCTTCATTTCATTCAAGTTCCAACAGATAGTACCTCCCCAAAGTGATTTGCCTATACACAGTAGCTAAAGCAACCAACCACTCTCTTGTCAATTAATCTCTCTCTATTCAATTTTCTATGTTATCTTCTTCATAGTATCTACCTAAAGCTGAAACCAATTATTAAACCTTTATCTTGCCTTACTTATATTCTCTCTTCTTTATCTAAAATATAAGCCATTTAAGGCCCTGGACTCTGCAATACCCCATTATCCCAGTGACTAGAACCATTTCAGGATTGAGCAGATGCATAAGAAATAAGTATTGAATAATCAGAAAATGAATGATAGTTGTGCAAGGAATTACACAGGCATATATATCACTTAGGATGCTGCTATAATTTATTTAAGATATAGTGGTGACTTGAGTCAAGGTAAATGGTGGTTCAAATGGTGATCAGTGAATTGATTTGATTTATATTTAAGAGAACTCAGTAGTTCATTCTACTTGAGTGAGAGATAACAGTAAAGAGCCTACAACTACCATGCTTTGAGGTGAGTAAATGGTGGATGGTACATTATCAAAGAAGATACCAGTGGGAAAGCAAAATTTAAAAAGATAATTTAGAGAGGCAATATATTATTGTGGTTAAAACATGGGCTTAAGGTCTCTAAAGCTGTTTGTGCTGGCTGGTTCTACTGTCTACCAATGGACCACTTCAATCCTATAGAATCTGATTTCCATCCTTACTATGGTTTGAATTTGTTCCTTTTCTTTCTTTCTTTTTTTTTTTTTTTTTCTGCAGTACTAGGGTTGAACCCAGGGCCTCATGCTTGCATGCTTTGCAAGTGCTATACCACTGAGCTGCGCCTCCAGCCGTTTTGTTTTTTTTTTTGTTGTTGTTGTTGTTGTTGTTGTTGTTTTTACTTTTTGAGACATGATTTTGCTAAATTACTCAGACTTCCTCTGGTCTTGAACTTGTGATCCTCCTGCCTGTTTCCCACCTCGCTGGGATTACAGGCCTGTGCCACCACACCCTGCGAATTTGTTCTTATCAAATATTTTTTAATATCAGTATGTGTGGAGCCAAATACAACTGGTACCTTTTCAATTCTTGCTTGACCACCAAGGATCGTTTGTTTTTCTTGAAAGTCCTTAGCATAGATTGCTGAGAACACGTTTTCTGTCTTTCTTTCACCTTTCTAGCTGCACTTTCTATTAAGAACCAGATAAATTCCTAACTTTCCTGTTGTGATTTATAGGGGCCTCCAGAATCTAGTTTCATACCATATTTCCATCCTCACCTTTTAAAATCTCTTAGCCTGCTTTTTCTAGAAATTTCCCTCTAACTCCAAGTCTAGATTAATTACATTCAATTATCTAACTGTAGTATATATTTTTCCCCATTTTCCATCTGAAGTGCATTGAAGGTTTTATCTATATGTGAAATTTTTCTTGGATCTAATAGTGAGGAAAATCTCAACTTTTTGACTGAGAAAACATTGGTAAAATAGACTTCCTTGAGTACATATTTTTCTGTAGCTCTAAATTTTTCATCATACTGCTTCTGGTTAGTTTCTGTCCATCACTACCACGTCAACATAAGTATATGAGGATTTGTCTTTTTTATTGAATTTTATTTGGACTATTTTAAGGTATATTATGACTTATCATTAATCTTCTATCAACAAAGGGGGAAAGCAAATCTTTATTCTAAATAATATAGGCAATCTTTACACACTTGATGTAGCATACATCTTAATAAGGCAAAAGCATAGGGGAACATAACCCAAATGCACATATGAATTTTACTACATTTTCGTCAAAAAGTTCCATAAACCTCATAGTTGATAAAGATGTAACCAAAAGTGATGTAATAGTTGCACAATGGAAAAACTAAATGTTGTATTACTCTGTACCCCACCAACATTTACCAATAAAGGGGAGAGAAAGAAATGCTACATGGAAAACATTGAAGTTAAAAAGATTAAAAATACACCTAAAATGTGAAAAAATAAAGCAAAACCAGGTTCTTCTTGAATAATTCAAAATTATATCCTTCTATGATGTGGTTTCTATCACATTTCTCAAGGTAGGACTATATGGCAGACTGTCTGTCAGACTATCTTCTAGGTACTCCATAAAAACATGTAAGCAGAAGGCAAAACTTGGAGATCAGTGGGTAATGCAACTTAAGAAAGTGTAACAGAAAGTTGGGTGGAAAATAAGTAGGACAGTTCAACATAGGACTAGTACAAAGTCTGAGGGGATAACCAGGCTGCCAAGTACAGCCATTTTCTCTGCAAGAAATGCTTAGAATCCTTTCCCCCTACACTGTTTGGAGTAAAAACAAACTCTACATACATTCCTATAATATATAAACAATAATGAGCCATATTTTATTCTTCATGACTTACTTTGTGGGAAGACATTAAAGGTTATGTCATCAATATTAACTGTGCACTTAGTATGTATATTTTAAGTATTTAGGTGAAATGTACTCACACTCACTTTCCCATTGCGATTGTCTTCTTCTCTCATTGCTAGGGCCTTCAGAAAATTATCTTGCAGGTCTTTACCAGCACTTGTTAGTGTTCTGTAAAATGAAGGTCTTCCGTTATAATATGTTAGATAGCAAATATATTTAAAACACTCTGGGGCCAAAAATTATGCTTCTTCATTCCAAGTCCTCTATAATATGAAAAATACACGTGCATATTCATTATGATCTACTAGATTTTTCAATTTAATTTCATACAGTAAGAGTATTGCCAAATAATTGGAATCAAATCTATAAGTAATATAGATGCGCATATCAGTACTCACACCATATACAATCAATTTCATTTATATGACCATTTTATTCTTTGATCATACCATGAAAAGTCAATGTATTTATATTCCTTACTTCCCACAAAAATATTAAATGATCTATAACTTAAGTAGAATTTTTTAATTTAAGACAATATGGTTGGTAGAAAAGAGCATTAATTTTAGCTCTATGAGTAGAGACTATTAAGGTAAGAAAGGAAACTAGGTGTAGATACCTTTGTCAGATCAAAGGAAGCATTAGGAATCCAACAGAAAAATGACCTTCTCTAGAAATATATTTTAAAGGAAATTCAAAAGATTTGAAGCAACACTGAACCACATAATGAAGAGTGAGATTGAGAGTGATTTGTGAAAAAATAATCCAGCCTTCATATCACAATTTTCTATATGTTCAACAAACATTTTTATATGTATCTACTATGTACCAGGAACTGTACGAGGACACAATGATCTGTAAGGCATGGTTTCTGCTCTAAAGTAGCTTGTGAAGTAAATAGATGTGTGAAAATAATTGTATACTATGTGATAACTATACTAATAGAGATATGGGCAGAGTACCAGAAGAGTTCATAAGAAAATATGCTACCTATTTGAGGAAATAGCCTGCAGCCATAGCCCTGTGGCATCTGATCCTGTCAGATCTTGGAAGCTAGGCAGGGTCCGGCCTGGTCAGTACTTGGATGAGAGACTGCCTGGTAACACCAGATACTGTAGGCTTGGGAGAAGGACCCAGCAACCCACTCCCCCCAAAAAATAAATCTGCCATTCAAAACCCTATGAATAGCAGAGAAGCCCTGGCAATAGTGTTTCGTCTGTTGTATGTAGGGTTACTATGAGTCAGATACCAACTCAATGACATCTAACAATAATAACATTCAAGGAAATGTCACTTAAATTTGACAACAATTATTCTTAAACTGAATAGTAAAAAGTAAAACAGCATTAGCCACTCTGGTGGGTAGAACATGGAGAAAGGTATCAGTAACTGCGAAGCCACAAAAGAAAACATATGTAAGATTTCAAGGCTACTTAGATAATGGCAAAGCAGTTGGAAAGTAAATGCAGGAAGTGATGGAGCAACCACATAATATCAATAAAAGTTAACATGTTTGTAGACATATAGATATTTAGTAAGGCCTTTTAGCTAATAGAAGAACACCTGAATTCAAGCACAGGTAGTCTGTTCCTAGACCTCATTGTGATAAACACTGAGCTGTGATGTCTTTCAGGTATGTGTGTTACTTAAGGAGCTTGGACTTTGTCTTCTAGAAGGTGTTAAACCACAGGGGTTTAGAAAGGAAATAAGAAGGTCAAATTTATGTTTTAGAAAGAATACTCAGGAGCTTTGAGAAGTGGAGCTGAAGAAGAGCAACACTGAAGGGATTACTTAGGTGATTATTTCAAAGATTTAGGAAGAGATGAGGAAGATATGATTTAAGACAGTAGTGGTGAGGATAGGAAGGATCAGACAGATTTGAAAAATATTTTAGGGATAATGTGGGCCTTGTGCAAACTGGAAAAAGGATAGCCTTTTCAACAAATGTTGCTGGGAAATTTGGATATCCACTTGCAGAAAAATGGAAACAGACCTGCACCTCTCAATATGCACGAGAGTTAATGTAAAATGGATAAAAGACCTCAAAATAAACTAGAAACCTTATAATTATTAGAAGAAAAGATAGGCAATACACTCCAACATATAGGCATAGGAAAGTATTTCCTTAATAAGACTCCAATTGCTCAGGAAATTATAACAAGAATAGATAAATGGGATTACATGAAATTAAAAAGCTTCTATACTACAAAGGAAACAATCAACAGAGTTGAGGAAGACCCCACTGAATGGGAGAAAATCTTCACAACCTATACATTGGACAGAGAACTAGTTTCCAGAATTTACAAAGAACTCAAGAAACCAACTCCCAAGACAACAAATAATCCAGTACACAAGGGGGCAAAGGAATTGAATAGACAGTTCTGAAATGAAGAAGTTCATAGCCGGGCACGGTGGCGCACACCTGTAATCCCAGTAGCTCAGGAGGCAGAGACAGGAGGATCGCCAGTTCGAGACCAGAGGCAGTCTGCATAACTCAGTGAGACCCTGTCTCAAAAAGTAAAAAATGGGCTGGGGGTGCAGCTCAGTGGTCCAGCACTTGCAGAGCATGCAAACATGAGGCCCTGGGTCCAACCCTCAGTACTGCCAAAAAAAAAAAAAAAAAGTTCATAAGGCCATGAAACACATGAAAAAATGCTCAATATCCCTAGCTATTATGGAAATGCAAATCAAAACAACTCTAAGATTCTACCTCACTCCAGCAAGAATGGCCAAGATCAATAAAAACAAATAACAACAAATGTTGGTGAGGTTGTGGAGAAAAAGGAACCCTCTTACACTGTTGGTGGGGCTGTAAATTGGTTCAACCATGTTGGAAATCAATATGGAGATACCTCAGAAAACTAAAAATAGAACTGCCATATGGCCCACTTATACCACCACTGGGAATATATTCAAAGGGAGATAAGTCATCATACCACAGAGATACCTGCATCTCCATACTCAATGCAGCATTTTTCATAACAGCAAGGATATGGAATCAACCAAAGTGCCCATCAACAGAAGAGTGGATAAAAAAAAGTATGGTACATATACACAATAAAATACTAATCAGTAATTAAAAATGAAACAATATCATTTGAAGCAAAATGGATGGAATTGGAGAACATCATCTTAAGTGAATGAACTCAAGCCCAAAAAGAGAAATGTTCTTGCTTATATGTGGGAGCTGAATCAAACTTAAATGAATGAAAAGATACTATACATAAACTGAAACATAATAAAAAAGCACAATTAAACTTAGCCTAGAAGGGACAATTTAAGGAGTGGAAAGAAGGAGGTAGGGATTTAGCAGAGGGAAGTGAAGATTGGAGAAGATGGGAGTGGAAGGAGGGTCCATGAGGAGAGATGAAGGGGGAGAGGTCAATCTCGATGTAAACAGTACAACTTTATGAGTATGTTGGGAAAAGAAGGGGAAGATAGAAAAAAATAAAACCTACTAGAACAGCTAAAATTTAAAAAATAGTAATAGTACCAAAGGTTGGCAATAATATTAATGGACTAGATCACTCACGTAATACTGCTAAGAAAGTAAAATGATTACTATAGAAAAAGTTTGGATTTATATAGAAATCAGGATGCACATATATAGATAAATATTCTCACAAAAAGACATGCAAGTAGAAAGGAGACCATTGGTGTGTATGGGGGTGAGGATGGGGAGCATTGTAATGAGAGGGTAAAGGGAAAGTTACATGAGCAATGTACAATGAAATGCATATATGGAAATGTCATAATGAAACCCATTAAGTTGTACATTAAAAATTACTAATAAAAGTAAGACGGACCTTGTGATTGCTTTTGGTGAAACTTAAGGAAAGACTGCTATTAAGTTTTTTAAAATATAAGAATAGGGAGTTATAAATTTTGATGATTTTACTTTAAATTTAAACTAACGTTTCTGCATCTGTTTTTCTAGCCTTATGCTTCTTTGCTTATAGTATCAATACCAACCAATAATCCAAACACTTAAATATACATGAAACTAACCACTAATTAATACAAAAGAAGAGAATCAGATGATTGAGGGTTTTTTCAATTCATAACTCTATCCCTATATCTTCCATACTGCTCAAATAGTAAGTTTCTAAAATAAGAAATTCGTTTTGGGAGTTTCTTGCTCAGAAAACATGTATTATTGCTCACAGGATATGTTATTATTCACTTGGTTAGTTCCCATCTAATATCTTGGCTTATCATTTCTTTAAAACCATAGAGTGTTAGAAATTCTCTGCACAATTTCAACAGAGAAGTAGTTTTACAAGTAAATAAATCAAGGTTAGTTTGGTTATGTTACAGAAAAAAGTGGCCCAACCCCCAGTGGCTTGCAGTTACAAGAAATTATTTCCGATAACCCAGATCTTATTCAACTTTGTCTTTGAATCTATGATAATCAGTGTTCTTCTAAATAAATTCATGTTATTTTAGTTCATTATTATTAGTTCCTATTGCTTATAACCAAAATGTATAATTGATAAAGTAGCTATCCAGTTAAGATATTTCAGAGTGCCTAAGGATTTCAATATGGTAAATCTATTCCTTACTCTTACCACCTCCCTAACATACCTTTATGTAATAGTTGAATATATGAAATGTTCCCCACAGGTTCATGTGTTAAAGCTTAGGTCTCTTTTGGTGGCCTCCCAGCTGGGAGGTTCTGGAAATTTTAGGAGGTAAGACCCAGCTCTGGTTAATTGTTCACTGAGGTTATATTCTTGGGCTGTATCTTGTTACAGGCCCTCTCTGTCTTGCTCTCTGCTTTTTGTCTGCAGCTTTCTTCTGCACATGGTGGCTCCTGCCACCATGATGTTCTGCTCAAGCCCATAGGCCCAAGTGCATGAAGCCAAGCAACCATGGACTGAACCTTCTGAAACCATGAGCCAAAATAAATCACTCCCCCCTTAAGTTGTTTCTGTCAGATATTTTGTTAGAGCAACGAGAAAAGTAACTAATATACCTTGCTTTATTGTAAATCTTTAGAATTTCACAGATTGTAAGTTAAATTCCCATTTAACTTCTAATTTAATAAATTAAATTCTAATTTAATGATCAATCCCAATCCTGTAATCTAAAAGGTAACCATCATTACTAGTTTTGCATGAACTCTTCAATATTATTTTCTATAGGTTGTCCATATATGTGTGTGTGTATACTTATGAAAATACACATATATCATAAGGTGGGTTGCTCATTTTATTACATATTTTTAAAGTTACTTTTTTCTTTTTAAAAATATTTTTAAAGTATGGAACACTTCACAAATTTGCATGTCATCTTTGTATAGGAGCCACACTAATCATGTCTGTATCATTCCAGTTTTAATATGTGTTCTGCCAATGTGGCCTATAGCCATACCACTGTGGCTTCCAATCCTTTCAGGTCTTGGAAGCTAAGCAGGGTTAGGCCTGGTTAGTACTCAGATGGAAGACTGCCAGGAATACCAGGTGCTGTAGGCTTGGGAGAAGGACCTGGCAACCCACTCCCAAAACACAATCAGCCATTGAAAACCTTATGAATAGCAGAGAAGCACTGACAGTAGTGTTTTGCCTGTTGTACGCAGGGTCCGTATGAGTTGGACCGCAACTCGAGGGTACCTAACAAAAACAACTGTCAACATGACCACAAAAGTTCCTCTTTTGTTGTTGTTGTCATTGATGTTGTTCCTGGGAATGGATATTTAGGAGAGTGCAAAAAATGATCAAAATTATTGCCAACTATATTAGACATGAAATGCCACAGGAATAGATTTCTGGGTAGCATTCACTAAAACTCCCAAATATTCTATCAGGCCTAGCTATATTGCTAGAGGCTAAGGTTTTCAGCAGATATCTGGGCTAGGCAGGAAAAGGAAATTATAATCAGTAGAATTCCAACTGGCTCTGGACATTTACTATGGCACATATTGTACTCCTTTCTGTTAAAATGGAAACCTCAGTTTTCATTTGGGCATCTGGTTGCCTGGAATAAAAAGCCCTTCAGCTAATAATGTCCACGTGACTAAACTTTACACAATGAGATCCAAGTAAAAATGATGAGCAACTCTTTCTTGGGGAAATGGGTATCCTGTTTTCCTCTTGCCAGAATGGAATATAACCATAGCACCAATTGCCATCTTGGAATTAAACTAGAGGCCACTATAATGGGAAAACAATAGAAAGGAGTCAGGTTCCTGATACTATTGGAGCAGCAACACAATCTTGACTGGCATCATCTGGAATTCTGCAATATGAAACTGAAAAGAACTTGCTTTAGCTACTGCCATTTGAGTTTTTCTATTATTTTCAACCAACCCTAATCCAAACAGATAATTCATCATAGGAAACTTGCTCACCCTTCTGAAAAGATGTTATTTTGTGATTGGCTTAGTAATCAAACTGGACTTTAACCTCATCTGTAATATCCTAAGGATTTCTTAAGAGAGCACAATGCCCATAAAATTAAAATAAATTAGTTTTAAGGAGTTAGATGTTAAAACTTTTAAATAGAAGCACGAGATAATATAAATTAAACTGAAGTATAAGATGAAACATCAGTCCTTAATTCCTACTCATTTCACAAGTAGTAAATTTGAGTCACTAAAACTCTCCAGGCTTGGGAGAAGGACCTGGCAACCCATAAGTTTTCCATGGATGGGTGGGGTGGTTTTGGGATGAGTCAAGTGCATTACATTTATGGTGTAAATACGGGTGAATACATTTTTCTGAACCTGGGTTTTATGGTTAGCTAAGTAGGATGTGGCAAACCACTCCCAAGGCAATCCTGAAACAATCTGCCATTGAAAGCCCTATGAGGGTCGCTATGAGTCAGATACTGACTCAACGGCACCTAACAACAACAACAACAACAACAAGTAATCTCTGAGCCCCCTAGCTGCTGTAAAACTTGTGATTTAAAATGACCAAATAGTATTAGCAACCACCAAACACCATTAATGTATGAGTCTATGAAATATGACTAATATATTGACAATATATAAGATAATATTGTTCCTTTTATTATTATTCAAGTCTTACATTGATGGAGATAATTTCCTATAAAATCTGTAAGGAAGATAGAAGTATTTTTATCATATACATTTATTATATAAGTATAATATGAATTGCCTACAGCCGTACCACTGTGGCATCTGATCCCATCAGATCTCAGAAGCTAAAGCAGGATGGGGCCTGGTTAGTACATGGATGGGAGACTGCCTGGGAACACCAGGCTTGGGAGAAAGACCCAGCAAATCACTCCCAAAAAACAGCCACTGAAAACCCTATGAATAACAGAGAAACACAAACAATAGTGTTTCCCCTGTTGTACTTAGATTCACTATGAGTAGGACGCAGATTCCACAGCACCTAACAACAAACAACAACATAATATTAATTATATATTTATTACATAAGCTGTAGGATAAGGGCCTATGGCTCTGAACCTGTTTGCAGCAGAGGAAAAAAATTACATAAATAATCATTCTTACACCATGCCACAGCTGAGAAACTAAAACTTCTCAGCAAGAGGAAGTACTGGAAAAGAAGTAAAGGTAGAGTGTGTGGAAGGAATTCTTAAATCTTTAACATGCATTACTCTTATTTAAATAGGTTTACTTAACAGTCAGTGACCTGAGAAACCTTGCTTAAATAAATATTTCAAAAGAAGTTACTTCCTCAAGAAGTGAAGTAGATCTGCTACAAAATCTTAGGGTTATGAGTTTTATACAGGCATACAATCCATCATTGTTGTTTACAGTACACTACACTTTCAAAATGGGGTAAAAGTTATTTAGATGAGTTAATTTTTACCAACTGTGTATACCATTAGGTAAAGATATTTATATAATCCTACATGAATGACTATAAATATATTTTTAATCCTCAACAATTAGGCTACTGGTTTTATAAATTTAAGTATGTTGTTTATGTATCATATCACATATATTCACATTATTAGATTACATTTGAAGAGAAAGAATAAATAACAAAGGAGAAAAATTGGAAAACTTGAAGTCGAAACTTGTTTTCAAGTGTTATGTGCTTAAGAGTTCACTCAATGACAAATTAAGTGAATGTGACTTGGTTGTCTTTTGGTTTTAAATTTATAATTGGAAGTATTCTACTGAGCAAGGTTTGATTAATCATTAAGGTGTGTTGTGGTGCAGAGTTCTGACTATCACTAAGTGAAATTTGGAATTAAATCTAACTAGGAACACTATTGGGCACTATCTATGTACTATTCTCTTTGCCAGGCATTCTGCTAACACTTTCAGTTATCTTCAAATCAAACCCTAAAGCAGGGCTTCAAAGCCACAAAAAAATTGGGTTCAGATGTGTGTTCAATGGATTAAATTTTAGAGGATTCAGATTCAGTTCAGGTTCAGGTTTAAAATTTTAATCCTATGTAGACATAGATGAACAAAAATTTTTTCAATTTTTTTTTCAATTTTGAAATTAAACAAAACAAAACATTAAAAACTGAACCCAAACCCAAATTTCACTGGGTACAGGTTCAGATTTGGCTTCAGAAAGATTTTTAAAATTCTTGAACCACAACAGATTCAGGGTTGGGGTTTAGGTACAGCTTGAAGCACTGCTGTCTACACATGGGATTTAAACCTGAGCACAAGTATTGTTACATGTTTACAGCACAAAAGAATGCTTGAACCAGAATGGATCCAGGGTTCGGGTTTGGGTTCAGTCTAAAAGCCTGCCTTAAAGAGGGATGTTTTTATTTCCATGTTAGAGATGGAGTGAGACTCAATGAGGCTAAGTATCTTGATAATAGTCAGCTAGTATTCAGTTTTTAATCTAGATCTCACTGATTCGAAGGCATCATTCTACTACAATGAAGTCTCACAATATGTCAAAGCACTATATTTATATCGTAATGTTTTTACATAATAAAAACAATGAGAATTCACTGGGTAAGGGTGGAGGGGGGAAGGGAATAAGACATGTGACTTTCCATCTTGAGACCTTGGAAAGCTAATCAGCCACAGTCATCATTGCAGTCTAGACTGGAAATCTGATTAACTACTCTGTTCAGAGGTAGTTTTAATTTTTTTAAAAACCAGTGAACTCCGACACAGCCAACATTTTATGTTTCTAAAGGTTACTTTCAACTAGTTAGCACTTATTTAAATATGTCATTCAACATTGGTGTGCTTTCATTCCTTAAAATGATGACTTGTACACTCGACTTGGAAAAATTTATTGGAAAGTAAATTAAAAAACAGATGAATAAAAGTGTGCTATAAAAAACTCATATTATCTTCTTAAAAAGTAACCAAATTTATCTATGAAAAAGTTGTTTTGTGTGCCTAGTGGCTCAGTGGTAGAGCAATTGTCTAGCATTCTTGGGGACATGAGGTTAATCCCCAGCATAGCAAAAAATAAGTAAATAAAATTTTTTTAAGGAAAATAAGTTTTCTAGACAGACATGCCCATAACTCCAGCATATGGGAGGCTGAGGAAGGAGAATAATGAATTTGAGGCTAACCTGGGCTACATAGCAAGGCCTTGCCTTAAAAATTAATTGATTAATTAAAAATAAAATAAATATAATAAATATTATTAAAATAATAAATATAGTAAATAAAAATAAAAATAAAATAAATAAAATAATTAAAAATAAAATAAAATTTAAAAAAATAAAAATAAATTTAAATGAATTGAGAAGTAATTTTTCCCCATGAATAAGTTAGGGATAAATTTACTGACAGACTATTGGGTGTGTTTCTACTTGTCTCAAAAATTTAAATTTGAATTTTTAGAGGCCAAAATGGAAATTTACTTGCTTTGATTACGAATATGATTTTGCTTACTTATAAATGTGTAGATTTTTATACAATTCATTTGAGAATTACATATGTGAAGTGGTTTTACTGCATTCTGATATAAAGTGCCTGTTTCTGTGTCACAAAAAGATGGCCTTTATGTACATTTTCTCTAGGAAAACATGATACCTTTTTGCTTTCAGCTTTACATAAATGAAGAAGAAAAAATTCTATTTTTTCTCAATCAAAATATTTTGTAAATATCCTAACACAGGTAAATCTTCATATTCATTCACTCAGTATATTATTGTGTATCTTGTCTGTGACAGTCAGTTTGGGCAGCCCATAACAAAATACTATACATGGGGTGTGGTTAATTTACTTTATCACAGTTCTAGAGGGTGAAAGTCAGAGATCAGGGAGCTATCATGGTTGGCTTTTGGTGAGGGCCCTCTTCCTGGCTTTTAGGCAGCTCTCTCCTTAATGTGTCCTCATGTTGTTGTTGTTGTTAGGTGCTGTTGAGTCAGGTTCAACTCATAGCAACCCTATGTACAACAGAATGATTATGTGCCAGGAACATGATCTTTTTTATGTTTAAGCCCATTGTTGCAGTCACTATGTCAATCCATCTAGTTGAGGGTCTTCTTTTTTTTTTTCATTGACCTGCCACTCTCCCAAACATGATATCCTTCTCCAGGAACTGGTCCCTCTTGACAACACATCCAAAACACATAAAACACAGTCTAGCCATGCTTGCTTCCAAGGAGCACTATGGCTGTACTTCTTCTAGGATGAATCTGTTGCTGCTTTTTTTTTGGCAGTCCACGGTATATTCAATATTTGTCTCCAGCAGCATAATTCAAAAGCATGAATTATAAGACTAAACTCTGTGGGGTCTTCTCTTAGAAGGGCACTAATTCTATTAGAAGGGCCCTATGCCTATATCCCATGACTTCATCTAAACATAATCACTTCCCAAAGTCCTCATCTCCAGATACCATCATAATGAGGAGTAAGGAGGGTTTCAACATATGAATTTTGAATGAACATACTTCAGATTCTAATATGTTCTTTCTTATTTCAGAATTAATTTTATTTATTTTCTTGCTATATTCTGTTTTTGTTGCCTAATCACCTCTTTTGTACATCTAGGAACTACAAGTTTTCTTCCATCATGTGGGGTAATTAGCATGCTGTCACCTCTTAACATATGCAGGATTAAGTTACTGAAGTTAGACATAGGTTATTCTCCAGCTCTCCTTAGTAACATGCAAATAATTTTAAGACAAGCACAAAATGAACCAAATGAAATAGACCATGCAGATTTATCCAAACAGTACTTAGAAAAACTGCCTGTTCCTTACTTTGAATATGAATTTATATTAAAATAATATACTCAAAATAAGATGATTTTAACCTTTATAAATATGAACTATAACAAGCATGCATAAAAGCATCATACTACTTAAATATGTTGTTGTTGTTGTTGTTGTTGTTGTTGTTGTTGTTGTTAGGTGCCATCGAGTCAAAGGCTGATTGTTTCAGGATTGTTTAGAGAGTGGGCTGCCATGTCCTTCTCCCATTTTTGTGGTGCTTCTCCTGTTTTTCTGAGTCCTTGGAGATTGAACTCAGGGCCTCAGAGAGCAGAGAGTGGCACTCTATCAACTGAACTAAACAGCTCAAGTCGACCATTTGTGTAACAGAACGAAATACTCCCTGCCACGTGCCATGCCAGGCACTGTGCTTTTCTGTGCTTTTCTGATATTCATAGAGTTTTCAATGGCTGATTGTTGCAGAATTGTTTAGGGATGGAGCTGCTAGGTCCTTCTCCCAGTTTTGTGGTGCTGCAGATTGAACTCAGGGCCTTAGCACTCACAGAACAGCACTCTACCAGCTGTGTTAAACCCCAGCCCTTTGTCTACTGTATATACAATAAAACAGAATTTGTGTATTATTTTGCATCACGCACTTTTGCTAAACCCTCTGATGATTGTCAATAGTATAGTCTGCCCTCCATGTGTTGCTTCCATATATCTATGGAGTCAACCAATAATGGATCAAAAATATTTAGAAAAATACTTGGATCTGTATTGAACATGTATGAACATTTTTCCTTATTATTATGCCTTAAAGAAAAGAGTGTAACAACTAATTACATAGGATTCACATTATATTATGTATTATAAGTAATTCATAGATGATTTAAAGTGTACAGGAGAATGTGCACAGGCTACACACAAAAATATAAGCTTGAAGTTTACTTTGTCAATCCAAGTCCCAGTAGAAAACAAATTGAACACTTAAACAGCTAAGAAGGAATAGTCAAGAGAGATATCAACAGGGTTGAGAGTACACAAGGAATGGTGGAAACACACAGGAATTAGCTCCAGTAAGAAGATCTTATTTCTACACCTAAAAGTGCGAGGAGAGGGAGTGATGCTATCAAATCTATAGCCTTGGCTGTCTACCTGATTTGTACTGTGGTCACTGGAAGAACAGCATAGCTACCAACAATGGACCAATGTATCCATCCCTTCCTGCCTTAACAATCTCCTTATGGAGTAGGCAGTACACAGAGATCAGCCTCTGGAGCCAGGAACTTACCTCATCACTCACCATCAGTCTCCTTGCATTGTATTCTACAGCCATGGTACGATTCCCTGTGCCTTTGATAGCCCTCAACCTTTAAGTCCAGAAGGCCTTTCCTCCCTACCTCCCTAACAAATGTCTATAGACTAGGTTCAAAAAGTGGGCTCCAGGTAAATCATTTCCTTCTTGCCACACTCCCTTTCTCCTCCTCTGCATACAGGAATCCAGGGGAACTGGGTACTTTGTACTCCCACTTAATCTGCAATAAAGTCTCAAAAAATGTTAGTTGTTTTAGTTATTACTGCAAATACATAGGGGGCTGGGATTTAGCTCATTTGGTAGAGCACTGCGCTGCAGTCCCTGAGGACCCGAGTTCAATTCCCAGCACCACAAAAATGGGAGAAGGGCCTGGCAATCCACTCCCAAGGCAATCTCGAAACAGTCAGCTATTGAAAACCCCATGAGGGTTGCTATGAGTCAGATACCAACTCGACAGCGCCTAACAACAACAACAGCAAATACATAAAGGTGCCAGGGTTTAGCTCGGTTGGTAGAGTACTGCTATGCGCATGCTGAGGCCCTAGGTTAGATCCCCAACACTGCAAAAAAATGGGAGAAAGACCTGGCAGTCTACTCCCCAAACAATCAGCCATTGAAAACCCCATGAATAGCAGAGAAGCACTGACATAATGCTGGGCACGGCACAGCATTGGGGAATGTTTCATTCTGTTGTACCTAGGGTTGCTATGAGTGGGACCTGACTCTACAGCACCTAACAACAACAATATATAATATTAGAAAATCAATTATCAATTAATGCACTGTACCATATTCACTATTTAACTCTTCACTTGTATCTTAGTGTCAAAATAGCCCCTGGGAAGGTGCCAAATATGGGATACTGTAGCACTTACCAAAGCCTGGTTATGTGCAATGTCAGGTCATATGTGACCGCATAAGCACTATACTAGTTGAAGGTTAAAGAAGGAAAATAATATCACCACAATATTCTACAAAAAGTATTTGAATATAATCTCTATTTTAAAAACTCTCATTTTTTTCTATTTTTTGCTGTTCTGTCCTCACTTTCATTTTGTTGTAAGTGAATGGAAAACTGATCCAACTTCAAAATTTTGATTATGATTTTTCTGGCATCAATTTAAGAAACATAATTATATCACATGCTGGGTTTAGCTCAGTTGGTAGAGTGCTGCCCTGTGCTTTCTGAAGGCTGGTGTTGGATCCCCTGCACCGCAAAATGGGAGAAGTACAAGTCAACCCACTCTTGGAACAATCCCCAGGCCATCAGCCATTGAAATATCTATGAATAACAGAGAAGCACTGATGTAGCTTGGACATGGCACAGTGCAGGGGAGTGTTTCGTTCTGTTGTAAAGATTAGACAGCACCTAACAACAACAATGATATGATTCTGGTATTTTCTAATTCATCAAACTCTAATCATAAATTATTTGATTCCAAGTTTAAAATTATATGTAAGCTTTCATTTTACTTGCTAAATGCAATGGCTTCTTAGACCACTAAAAAATTAGATTAAAAGTGTAAACTAAGAAGTATGCAAATAACTAGATTAGGGTTCAGTGTGCTTTGTGTTGTTAGGTGCCATGGAGTCAGTTTCTGACTCATCGTGACCCTATGTACAACAGGCGAAACAGTATTGTTTGTTCAGTATTGCTAGTTCATAGGGTTTTCAAAGGCTGATTCTTTTCTCGAAATGGGTTGCTGGGTTTTTCTCCCAAGCGTACAGCACCTAGTGTTCCCAGGTAGTCTCCCATTCAAGAATTAACCAAGCTCAACCATGCTTAGCTTCCAGGATCTCACGGGATCCGATGCCACAGGGGTATGGCTGCAGGTTCAGTATGCTTACATAATATTGATTACATAACATATTCATTTTTTCTTTAACTTTTATTATTGTAGATTTTTAAAATTTTTACGCCAACATCTTTCTCTTAGAAGTTTTCAAATATTTTTATTAAATTAGCAATGAATTTATAATTAAAACAAAAAACTTTTTAATCAAGACTTTCATTGATTAAATAATAGTGTATATTACATTTCAGTTGGCTCTGTTTTACATCATATTGGAAAATATTGTAAACTTTTAAATTACTATAATATACATTTTTCACATTTCATAATGAAAAACAACTGAAATATATTTGTTTCATTTCCTACACTTTAAATAAGTTCTTTTGTCTGTATACGTACAGTTAAATATATATATATGTACACTTGAATATATTTAAATAATATTTTTAATTGAAAACTATGTACAAGGAAAAATGTAACCAGTAAACAAATTTAAGCACCTTTCTGAGCATGAGTTCAGTGGGATAATCAACCTTTAATCCCAGAGGGATTGTTTTGTAAAGATCCAAAGGTAGGATGTGGGATGGGAGAATATAATATGATCCTACATATCTCTTATCTTTTTTTGGAAACTATTCTGGGTGGCTTTTCAATTTCTTTTAATTTAATTGAAACAATGTCCTTCAGCAGTCAGGTCAGTTAGGATTGTACTTAGATCTACATTTTAAGAACTTTTCCTGGCTTGCTGTAGTTTTCATGGAATTTTTAAGATATCATCAATTCATATTCTAATAATTTTCACAAAAAGGAGATTACTTAACAAATAAGATCCATTTATTAGGAAGAAAGAAAGAGGATCAAATCTCCATTGAGAAGAAAAATGGAACCACATTCCCTATTCATCTGTGTGTGAGTTTTTAAATGATCAAGTGTACACTAAAGCTATCAACATCTCTAAGAAATACTTTAACTGTCAGAAACACACAAAAGACAGACAAGAAGTGCTAATATGCACACTAAACAGCTGTTTCTTTTCATTTCCTATGTTGAGGAAAACCCAAATGGAGAGTCTTAAGATCTGTGGTTTCTTAAATCAGGCAGACTTGATTCCTCTCAGTTGACATCTTTGCTTTTCTTTGAGAGGAGAACATGGATTGGCTTCTGTGTGGGAAAATGTCTCTGAACACCTCTATTTTTGTACTTTTGGCAAGTTTTCTTTAGTTAGTTCTTAAATATGGTAGGTCTAAGATGTTCTCATGCTTTGAGGGGGGAAAGTTGATTAGAAAGGAAATAAACATTTGTCTCTGAAGATGTTTGATTTTATTCTGAAAACACATAGAAGTAAAATATGACTTTATTTCTGTTCTTTTCTGGAAGATAGTTGCATATTTTATCCTGGTTTAGAGTGTACTTTTTGACTTTTTGTTTGTATTTATATAGTAAAAGCCAATGAAAGCAAAGAAATCAAGGAAAGTAACCTCTGGTTTGGCATACCTCTCTCCAGACTACCTATCTGTGGCAATCCAACCTATTTCTCCATAGAACACAAAGATTGGTCATGCATCACTCCTTGAGCAAATGAGGCATTAGAAAGCTAAAGGTTTTAAGGCTGAACACCTTTACGCTGTATGCCTAGTGTCTATATGTGCTTTTCTAATATTTGAAAGAACATGTATAAGGAAATGGAGAATTTGATATAGTGGAATTCCAAGGGGCAACTCCTCACCAGACAAAATCAGTCAAACTGGGAGCACATACTGCATGTGTCAACAACTACATAAGATTGTAGGAACTATCATACATCAGGAAGAGTGGGCACTTGAATGCTGAGAGCAGAAGAGGGTATGGATGGGGAAAAACCTGCATGAAAGAAGAGGTGCTTCAATGTGATGCTCTGGAGTCAAAAATACCTGAAGAAGCCTATTCCAAAGGATTCCTGGATAATTTCCTCTGTATACACACCTATTGTTGTTGTTGTTAGGTGCCGTCAAGTTGATATTCAACTCATAGCAACCCTCATAGGATTTTCAATGGCTGACTGTTTCGGGATTGCCTTGGGAGTGGATTGCCAGGCCCTTCTCCCATTTTTGCAGTGCTGGGAATTGAACTTGGGTCCTCAGAGACTGCAGTGCAGTGCTCTACCAACTGAGCTAAATCCCAGCCCATACACACCTATTACCTCTTCAATAAAAATTACAGTATGGCCAGTCATGGTGGCACACACCAGTAATCAACTAGCTGCAGAGGATGAGGGAGGAGGATCGTGAGTTCGAGGACAGCCTGGGCAACACTTTGTGCCTGCAGCCGTACCACTGTGGCATCCCATCTGGTCAGATCTTGGAAGCTAAGCAGGGTCGGACCTGGTTCATACTTGGATGGGAGACCGCTTGGAGACACCACATGCTGTAGGCTTGGGAGAAGGACCCAGCAACCCACTCTCCCAAAACAATCAGCCATTGAAACCCCTATGAATAGCAGAGAAGCACTGACAATACTGTTTTGCCTGTTGTACATAAGATTGCTATGAGTTGGACACCGACTCGATAGCACCTAACAACAACAACAACAACAACAACAACAACACAGTATTGCAATCAAAGTTGACCCCAAGTAACAAAGAGAGGCAGAAAGGATACAGCAACATAAGAAAAGAGAAGAGAGAGAAGAGAAACAGAGAGATGGAGCATTCTAGACTGCTGTGGACTATTCAGCAAAGTCACATAGGAGTTCTTCAGATATCTTCCAGTTAAGAGTAGTGGCTCTCAACTGAGTAATGTGGCACATGCCTGTAAGCTCACCTACTTGGGAGGCTGAGGCAGGAGAATCTCAAACTTGAGGCTAGAGGCAGCCTGTACAATTTAGTAAGATACTGTCTCAAAAATTAAAAAAAAAAAATTAAAAAGGCCTGGTGCTGGAGATAGGGCATTTGTGTTGCATGTTCAAGACCCAGGGTTCAACTCTCAGTACTGCAAAAACAAACAAACAAACAAACAAACAAATAAAAAACCTGGGTATGGTTTTTCCTAAATATCTTCACCATACTCAGTAACAAGGGAAAAGTAGCATGAGCACCTTCATCTTCAATGTGACATCTTTACTTTTCAACACTTTAAAGAGATCTTTTGCAACAGCTTTTCCCAGTGAGAGAAAACTTAGTTATGGTTTTGATCTTAAACATCCCCTAAATGTCCCTATGTTGAAGCATTTCTGGGAGGTGGTGGAACTTTCATGAAGTGAGTACTAGTAGAAGGAAGTTAAGCTATTAGGGGCATGCTCTTGAAGTGGATATTGGGACTCTCGCCCCTTTCTCTCTTTCTTTGCTTCTCATCTACCTTAAAGTGAGCAATTTTACTCCTCTACATTCTCCCCTCCATGATGCTTTTCCTTACCATAAGCTTAAAAACAGCAGGGGCAACTGACCATGGGTGAAAGTCTCTGAAACCATGAGCCAAAATAAACTTTCTCAGTGTAAGTTGTTTATCTCATGCATTTTGTCACAGTCACCAAGAGTTGTGTAACGTGTCTAGCTTACATGACCCTTAGTTTCTTCTACCCTATTTTATTCCCTTTTCTATATAAACAATCTTTTTTTTTCCACAAAGGATTAGCTTTATGTTTCTTTTTAAACTGTTCTTATTTTTTTAATATCTGTACACAGTTAGGGGAGAAGGAACTGGCAACCCACTCCCAAAAATCAATCTGCCATTAAAAACCCTATGAATAGCAAAGAAACACTGACAATAGTGTTTCACCTGGTGTACATAGGGTTGCTATGAGTCAGACACTGACTAGACAGCACCTAACATAAGAACAACATACATAGTTAAAAGCTACGTATTTAATTTTGTACACAGTAGTATAGTGTACACATTAGTCTTAATTTTGCTTTTTCCTTAGCATGTGTACCAGAAGATTATGCCCCAGTAATGACACATTTCACTTTTTCCAGTTTCATAGTACTCCATTGTCAGGTTATAGCATCACTTGGTCACTTAGCTGTTGATGGTTGCATGGGTTATTTCTTGTCATTTGCAATGACAAATACTGCCTCAGTGTTTAGCTTTGTACTTTTATGCATGTGATCACACCATCCCTTCTGCAAAAAGCAGTGGTCTTTCCTCTCCACCTCCTTGGATCTGAGTCCACTGAACAATAGACTACAGGGAAAAATACTGTGCCAGTAAGTTTTGGATAAATACATGAAAGAAAAGCCACTGAATCAAGACCACCATGCTATGAAAAGTCGAAACTATATGGAAAGGCTCTGGAGAATGAGCTGCCACTTGGGGAAGAAGAGAGAGGAAGGCCACTAGTGAGAGTAGTGAAGCCCCAAATATGTGAGTGAAGAAGTTAACTTGGAAGTGGACCTCCATCCTCAGCCCCATTAGATGATATCAGCTGAACAGAAACCAGCTCATGGCCAAGACCTTCCTGAAATCCTAACACACAGATCAATCAGCAAAATACATACTTGAGGCTATGGTGTGTATTGCAGAAAGATAACCAGAACAAATATTTCTTTAGAAGATAAGTAATGAAATTTCTTTTCTATAAAAATTTATAAACATTTTTTTCTTATAGATCATAAAAATCCATTTTTTCATGTGTGATGAATAGAAAATGTGAAGTCACATTTGAATATATTTTTCATTTCATAAATGGGACCATCATTCATAACTAGCTATTCATTTAAGAATAAAACTACTGTGTATAGTTATAAACTCTTGTTGAAAATATATCTAAATCTGTGCAACATCAGCTTTCTTGTTAGGAAAATATTTCCATTTTTTCATAATCCTTTTCCTCTCTGCAGGTCCCTTTGCAATTTTCTGAACCATACAAATAATTGGGAGACATATTAGATGACTTTAAAGTCCAGATAATAAAATAAACCATGCATTTCCAATAAAGACAGTTATGGCCCATGCTATTCCAGTTGAGAATTTCACCTGACTGGCTCAGAATTAGTGGCACAATTACATTTATGCTATGAAAATATTTAACAGATCAGAACCAGGGAAAGGAAATTTTTCATTTCTATTTCCATTTGAGGGCATTCTTTACTGCAAGAAAAGTGTGATTTATTTATATTTTCCCAATTACACATCAATTGTGTATGGTAATCTCATTTGAAAAGTACCATATTTCCCATTTAGACCAATTATATTTAAAATTCTTTATTAACTGATGCTCCACAGAGCATTTATTTGTTTCATTATCTCAGTAAAGAACACAAACTTGATTTTAATCTTTGACTATTTGTATCTAAGTACTTCCTTGATAGGCATGTTATTGTTGTTGTTAGGTGCCGTCGAGTCGGTATCTGACTCCTATTGACCCTCATAGGGTTTTCAATGGCTGAGTGCTTGGGGATTGCCTTAGGAGTGGACTGCCAGACCCTTCTCCCATTTTTGCGGTGCTGGGAATTGAACTTCGGGCCTCAGAGACTGCAGCGCAGTGCTCTACCCACTGAGCTAAATCCCAGCCCTTGAAAGGCATAGGATGTTTTATTTTAACTAAATTAATAATTTCAACTCCTGAAAAAACACTAGTAGGTATATTGCTCATATACAGAAATTCAAGTAATAGCCATGTGAAGAAATCTTATGTTTAACATTGGAGAAATTATACACATAAACTTCCATGTATAAAACTAAAACCTAATGCAAGACTAAAAATCTAGTTATTTTTATAGTACCATGTGACTATTGCACTTGGTATTATTCATGGTACAGCTAATTAGTATCTGGATTTAGAATATATATGACTTAGGAGTAACAATGTACATGCCATCAGAATAAATATATTTTACTTATGCATATATCTTTCTATCATGTATTTTATTTCTCAATTAAAGAGGTATTTGAAATGTGCTGTCCTTTACAAGAAATAATTGAATTAGGAAGTCCTTTTAAATAAAAGAAAAAAGAAAAAAAAAAGCTTGGGCTGTTAGGTATTTTGACATTGTTGGCATGCTGTCAGCTGAAATATCTATGATAAAAATTTGATTGCAACATATAATCTAGTATACAGGAAGTGCTTTTGTAAAGACTTTAACACTACATATTTTATTGTTTAATAAAATGAATAAGTAATTGTAAAAACTATACTTAGTATATGATATTTGAAACACCACAGAGTAAAAGTTTTTTGAATATATTGTTACTCATATACTTCAGTTGAACAGTTTCCACAGTTATCGAGGTTTTGGCTTATGCTAAGAGTCCACACCTGACCAAATATTGGCATGAAGGTTTCAAACAGTGAACAGAGCTACCAGCAGTATGGCCCATGTCACTTAGCCAGCATTAACAACATAGTGTTTAAAGTTTCCTTATCAGCTTTCTGTAAGTTTGTAAAAATTCACCATTTCCAGAGAAGGGGAAAATAATGTAACTGAGAGTCTCTCCTTTTGTTCATATAGTGCAATTTGGGACAAATGCGGAGATAATTTTTGTCCTTTGTATTTCATATTTAGAAGTTTACGTGTTTCTGTGTGTGTTCGGTTATACATGTATATATGTATGTATGTATGTACATATGTATATATGTTTGTATTTATTTCTTTATCCATTGGTACTTTTGGAGTTAAACCCAAGGCCTTACATATACGTAGGAAGCACTCTATCACTGGGCTGCACTCCCAGCCCAGTTGTTATTTTTTATTTTGAGACAGGATCTCACTAATTTACACAGGCTGCCTCTGGCCTCAAACTTGTGATCCTCCTGCCTCTGCCTTCTGAGTCACTGGGATTGGATGCATGTACAACTGTGTCCAGCCTCAGTTATACCTTTAATGTTTTAGAAAATATCCTTTTATATAGTTAGTTATTCCTTGAGTCATATGAGAAATTACATTTGAGGAAAATGTCAATACTAAGATTTAAAAGGAAGAAGTAAAGAACAAAAAAGAGAACAAATTCTCATCAGGAGAAATAAAACCATTGTTTGTATATTAAATTTGCCATATACATTGTAAAATATATGACAAGAAAAGATTTAAAAGGTAGGAAATGAAAAGAAGATGAAGTAGGATTAAACTCTAACATTAATTTCAATACAACTAATTAATAACAGCAAATAAACAGAATCCATGCTTAAGCTGCTTCATCAAGGAGATATTACCTAACCAAAGATCTAAAGATATTTGAGCATTATGTTGAAACTTGACTAATGTCTCAAAACATAAACTCTGCTCTTATAAAATCAGTCAAATATATCAGATAAGGGTATACTTAGATGTAGAAAAGATTGAAGAGTTGGATATGGTGACTCATGATTCAATGGATTCAGCCAAAATATAAGATGATAAAGTGTACATAATATCCATCAACAAATATTAATATTGACTAAATGTCTATCAGAGGTAACATTATTGCCACATCTAACTCATAATTTCATATGCCACACATACCTGGTACAGATTAGAGCTTAATAAATGATTGTTGAAGAGATAAATAAAAGCAATAGCAATGGACTCCCACATGTCTTGTCAGTTTGCCATACTGTTAGGGCTTTTGTGTTGTTATGAGGCTAAAAACTATGATACTGATATTACAGATGCCAGCAGAGTCACTTATGGTAGACAGGTTTCAGCTGAGCTTCCAGACTAAGACAGACTAGGCAGTGGGACCTGGTTTCAACTGAGCTTCCAGACTAAGACAGACTAGGCAGTAGGACCTGGCAACTCTTGAAACAATTAGCCATTGAAAATCCTATGAATAACAGAGAAACATGATTAGATGTGGTGCCAGAAAATGAGCCCCCCAGGTTGGAAGGAACTGAAAAGACTACTGGGGAATAGTTGCCTCCTCAAAGTAGAGTCTACCTTAATGACAGAAATGGAGAAAAGTCCCAGGGACCACCATTTGCTGATGCGGCAGCACTCAAAGTGAGGAGAAACAAAAGCATGCATTAATAATTAGAATATGGAGTGTACATAATATGAATCTAGAAAATGTAGAAATAATTAAAAGAAAAATGGAGCACATAAACATTGACATTCTAGGTATCAGTGAGCTAAAATGGACCAGCGGTGGGCCACTTTGAGTCAGACAATTACATGGTCTACCATACTGGGAATGACAAATTAAAGAGAAATGGGGTTGGATTCATCATCAAAATAGACATCTCAAGATCTGCCCTGAAGTGCAATGCTAACAGTGATAGAATAATATCCATATGCCTACAGGAAGGCCAGTTAATATGACTACTATTCAAATTTATGCACTCACCACTAAGGCCACATGTGAAGATAGGGAAGATTTTTATCAGCTTCTGTAATCTGAAATAGAGCAAGCATGCAATCAGAATGCATTGATAGTTACTGGTGACCACAATGCAAAAGTTGGAAACAGCTGGAGCAGTGGCTAGCGCCTATAATCCCAGAGGCTAGGGAGGTGGAGGTGGGAGGATCACAAGTTAGAGACCAGAGTCAGTCTGCATAACTTAGCAAGACCCTGTCTCAAAAAAGTAAAAAAAAAAAAAAAAAAGGCCTGGCAGTACAGCTCAGTGGTCCAGCACTTGCAAAGCATGCAGGCACAAGGCCCTCGGTTCAACCCCCCAGTACCACATACACACACAAAAAAAGTTGGAAACAAAGAAGAAAGCTCAGTAGTTGGAAAATATGGCCTTGGTGACAGAAATGATGCTGGAGATCACATGATAGAATTTTTTCAGACGAATGACCTTTTCATAGCAAATACATTTTTTGCCAACATAAATGGCAACTATACACATGGACTTCACCAGATGGAACACACAGGAACCAAATCAAGTACATTTGTGGAAAGAGACCATGGAAAAGCCCAAAATCAAACATCAGAATGAGACCAAGTACTGATTGTGGATTAGACCATCAACAGCCCATGTTGTTGTTGTTGTTAGGTGCCGTCAAGTCGGTATCCGACTCCTAGCGACCCTCATAGAGTTTTCAATGGCAGACTGTTTTGGGATTGCCTTGGGAGTGGATTGTCAGGCCCTTCTCCCATTTTTTCGGTGCTGGGAATTGAACTCGGGACCTCAGAGACTGCAGCGCAGTGCTCTACCAACTGAGCTAAATCCAAATAGAGGCCAACAGCCCATACACAATTTCAAACTGAAACTGAAGAAGATTAGAATAAGTGAAAGCCAAGATATGATCTTGAGTATATCCCACCTGAGTTCAGAGACCACCTCAAGAACAGGTTTAATGCATTACACATGCATGATAGAAGACCAGATGAATTGGGGAATGACAGCAAAGACATCATTCATGAGAAAAGCAAAGGGTTATTAAAAAGACAGGAAAAAAGAGAAGACCAAATTACATATCAAAAGAGACTGAAACTTACCGTAGAATATCAAGCAGCTAAAAGAAAAGGAAGACAGGTTGAAGTTAAGGTACTAAACAGAAGATTTCAAAAGGCAGCTCAAGAAAGCAAATCAAACATTTTAATAACATGTACAAAGATCTGGAGAGAGAAAACCAAATGGGAAGAATATGCTCTGTTTTTCTCAAGTTTAAGGAAGTGAAGAAAAAATTCAAGCCTCAAGTGGCAATAGTGAAAGATTATATAGGGAAAATATTAAATGATGCAGGAAACATCAAAAGAAGATGAAAGGAACACACAGAGTCTTTATACAAAAAAGAATTGGTGGATCACCAAGCATTTTGAGAGGTTTCATATGATGAGAAACCAATGGTATTGATGGACAAAATGGAAGTTGCCTTGAAGTCACAGGTGGAACACAAGCCTCCAGGAATTGATGCAATACCAATAGAGATGTTTCAACAGATGGAGCACTGGAAGTGCTAACATGTTTATGCCAACAGATTTGGAAAACAGCTACCTGGTCAACTGACTGGAAGAGATCTATATTTGTGCCTATTCCCAAGAAAGGGGATCCAACTGAATGTGGAAACTATCGAACAACATCATTAATATCACATACAAGCAAAATTTTACTAAAGATCATTCAAAGTACCTGCAGCAGTATGTTCCAGACAGGGAGCTGCTGGAAAATCAGGCTAGATTCAGAAGTGGGCAGGGAAACAGAAGTGGGCAGGGACATCCTTGATGATGTCAGATGAATATTAGCTGAAAGCAGAGAATACCAGAAAGGTATCTATATATGTTTTATTGACTATGCAAAGGCATTTGGTTGTGTTTATCATAACAAATAGTGGATAACACTGTGAAGAATGGGAATACCAAGGCACCTAACTGTACTCATGAGGGATCTGTACAGGGACCAGGAGGCAGTCATTTGAACAGAACAAGGAAACAATGCCTGGTTTAAAGTTGGGAAAGGTGTGCATCAAAATTGTATCCTTTCACCATACCTCTTCAATCTCTGTGCTGAGCAAATAATCAGAGAAGCTGAACTTTATGAAAAAGAATGTGGCATCATGATTGGAGGAAGACTTATTAACAGTCTGTGCTATGCAAATGACACAACTCTGCTTGCTGAAAGTGAAAAAGATTTGAAATATTTACTGAAGATCAAAAAACATAGCCTTCAGTATGGAGTGTAACTAAACATCAACAAAACAAAAATCCTTACAACTGGCTCAATACACAACTTGATGATAAATGGAGAAAAGATTAAGGTTGCCCATGATTTTTCTTTACTTCTTTCTATAATCAAAAACCATAGAACCAGCAGTCAAGAAATCAAAACATGCATTGCATTGGGAAATGCTGTGGCAAAAGATCTAAGCAAAATATTGAAAAGTAAAGATGTCACATTGAAGACAAAGGTGTGCCTGACTCATACCATGGTATTTTCAGTTGCATCATATGCCTGTGAAAGCTGGACAGTCAATAAGGGAGACAGGAGAAGAATTGATTCTTTTGAATTATAGTGCTGGAAATAAATACTGAATATACCATGGACTGCCAAAAGACCAAACAGATCTGTCAGAGAAGAAGTGCAAGCAAGTCAGGTGTGGTGGTGCACATCTGTAATCCCCGCAACTGGGAAGGCAGAGTCAGGAGGATCTCAAGTTCGAGACCAGAGGCAGTCTGTGTAATTTAATGAGACCTTGTCTCAAAGAGTTTAAAAAAAATGGTCTAGGGTGCTGCTCAGTGGTATAGCACTTGCAAAGCATGCAAGCATGAGGCCCTGGGTTCAACCCATGGTACTAGAAAAAAGAGGAGGAGGAGGAGGAGGAGGAGGACAAAGAAGAAAAGGAGGAAGAGGAAGAGGAGGAATATAAGGAGGAGGAAGAGGAAGGGGAAGAGAAAGAAGAAGAGGAGGAAAAGGAAGTGGAGGAGAAGGAGAAGAAGTAGAAGAAGGAGGAGAAGAAGGAGGAGAAGGAGGAGGAAGAGGAGGAAGATGAGGAAGAGGAGGAAGGAGGAGGAGGAGAAGGAGGAGGAGGACAAAAAGGAGAAGGAGGAGGAAGAGGAGAAGGAGAAGAAGTAGAAGAGGAGGAGCAGCAACCAGAGTGCTTCTTGGAAACAAGGATGGCTAGACTACATCTTACATATTTTGGATATGTAGTGAGGAGGGACCTATCCCTGGAGAAGGACATCATGTTTGGGAAAGTGGCAGATCAATGAAAAAAAGGAAAACCCTCAACTAGATGGATTGACACAATGTCTGCAACAATGGGCTTAAACATAAATAAGATTGTGTGACTGGCACAGAATCAGGGCATGTTTTGTTCTGTTGTACATAAATTCACTATGAGTTGGGCCCAATTCAAGTGCACCTAACAACAACAAAGTAGCAATGGGCAGATTAGATCTATATTAGAAGAAACTTCAAGTAATTTCAGTTTTTATCCCTATAAATATATGCAGTAATTATAAAATATTAAAATTATAATTTCAGTTCACAGATAAATTCTATATAATATGAAAAGTAATGTTACTTTGTGAGTTCATAAAATTTAAGAAATATAAATGAAAGAGGAAAAATTGGACAAAGAATAATTCTGTAGGAAAATGTTCTTATTTCTTTTTTACCTTGCAACAATGAGGAAGTAAATTTTACAATACACAAATAAGCCTCTTTCTGTTTAATATAATCATCAAAACTATATTCTGAGGTAAGTGTGGGGAGGCACATCTATAATATCAGTACTTAGAAAAAAGAGGCAGAAGGATTGTGAGTTCTGGGTCAGCCTGGTCTGTATAGTGAGACCCTGTCTCAAAGAAAACTAAACAACAACAATGAAAAACAAAACCTATATTCTTCATTCAACAATTTTTTTTCAAAATTATTTCTTCTCTCAATTCCTAGGGCATATAACAATCGAGTAAAAAGGAATGTATTCAAATACAGAACTTAATATGAGTATTTACATAGTTTCTACTAGAGCTACCCCACATGTCTGTCAGGTTGTCATGCTTTGGTGGTTTGCATGTTGCTGTGATGCTGAATGCTATGCCACCAGTATCTAAAATACCAGAAAACCATGCATGGTCTACAAGTTTTAGCTGAGCTTCCAGACTAAGATAGATTAGGGAGAAGGACTTTGTAGCCCACTCCTGAAACAGTCATTGAAAACCCTATGAATAGCAGAAAAGCACTGTCAAATACAGTGCCACAAAAATGAGCCCCTCAGGCCAAAAGGCATTCAAGAAATGACTGTAAAAGAGTTGTGTCCTCAAAGAGTCAACATGAATGACGAGAATGGAATAAAGCCTTTTGGACCTCTTTTTGCTAATGTGGCATGACTCAAATGAGAAGAAACATAGTGGCTGCAATAATGGGAACAAACATAAAAAGACTGTGTGTATAGGACAGTGGTGTGTAGTGTTTCATTCTGTTGTACATAGGGTCACCATGAGTCCTATTCAACTTGACAGCACCTAACAACAATGACTATTACTACTGGAGTTCATTTGCTCCTATAAGCATCAAACCACATGTCCAATAAAACACTGGGCCTACAAAAACTACATCAAAAACAAACAATTCCATAGTTGCCCTGTTAAAAATCCACCAGGTATAGTAGCATTAAGGCACTGAAAAATCTTAAAGAAACTCTTTAACTTTGTCTAAACTAAGTGTTCTCTAAAATTTTCTAAAATTTCACTACAGAATCACTTTCTGTCATTTCACAGGATATCCACTAACACATGTGTAACAAGTATACTATAGAATTCATTTTTGGAAACACCATCATAAATAATGTGGTCTTCCTCACTCTTCACCAAGTCCTGCAAAGTCCTCTTCTATACCTAGAGTCCATTCAGTATCTTCTACATCTTGCAATTATCCTAAAACCCAACCACCATTATCATCTATGTTAAATATCACAACAGTCTCTTAGCTAGTGTCTCCAGTTCTACTCTGTAATGAATTTTCCTCACTGTTTGCCATGGTACTTAGAATAAAATATGAAACTCATTAACCTGTCCTAAAAGATATTGACTATGTATAGTTTTTGAAACAATATGATAGTTTTCCCACTGCTGGTCTCCTTATGAGCTGTTTCCTTTACTGAAAATGCTATCTGGAACTTTTCTTTATTTTTCTTCTTCATCTCTCTAATTCCTACTTATTTGTAATTGTTGCTTGGATATTATGCCCTCTGAGAGCCCTCACTGACCTCCATTCTAATTTGGGTTGGGAAATGTACCATTACACAATTTCAATGAAAGCTGATTAGAGAACTGAATGATGCAGAAAATTAAAACTGAAGTTTTTATTACAGAAGGCAGTAATTCTACAGGGAGAATGTGTTAAGAAAATCATTTGAGCCCTAACTCATTTTATTAGTTACTTTTGTGTTGCTGTAATAGAATGCCTGACAGAAACAACTTAAGGAAGAAAAGGTTTATTTTGGCTCATGGTTTCAGAGGGTTAGTCTATGGTGGCAGGGAAGCCACGATCAAGCAGGCAGAGGAAGGCTGTTTGTGTTATGGCAGAGAAAAGCAGAGAGCTTGGCCAGAACCAGGGACTAGGTATCATCTTCACAGGGCCACCTTCAGTGACATGTTGTTGTTGTTGTTGTTGTTGTTAGGTGCCCTCAACTCGTGTCCAACTCATAGCGACCCTCATGGGGTTTTCAATGGCTGACTGTTTCGGGATTGCCTTGGGAGTAGGTTGCCACGTCCTTCTCCCATTTTTGCGGTGCTGGTAATCGAACTCGGGACCTCAGAGACTGCAGAGCGGCGCTCTACCAACTGAGCTAAATCAGTGATATACTCCAAGCAATTAAGTTCTACCTCCTAAAGTTTCTCCAACTTTCCAGAATAGCTCCACCAGCTAGGGACCAAGCATTCAAACTTAAATCTGTGGGGTGCAGTTTATATTCAAACCATAACACACAAAGTCACAGAGGGAGAAAAAGGAGATAGTAGACCCTCCACAGTCCTGCCTGGGGTAAGAGAAAAACACAACATATTCACTGAACTTGAATTTCTTATATCTGAGGGTTTCTATAATTATGTATACACACACACACACACACACACACACACACACACATTTTAGAGCTGTATACTCATGTTTTATAGTGGGTTCCTCTTAGTTTGCTTAGGAATATTCCCTCTGTCCTTGATTCCCTTGTTTGTCCTTGGTAATGACTCAGTGGTGGCCTACTACCATGAAAACAAATTTTAAGAAAACTTGAAATTCTTGCCACATTATGTTAGGGTTCCCATAAATTCCAACAGAATCTTTTTATTATCCTTTATGCATTTATAATGTTTATTTTTGGGTTTTATTATTAAATGTCTACTCTCCTGTTAAGTTTAATGAAAGAATCTTATCTATTTTGCTTAATTCTGCATACCCAGTGCCAGAGTGCTTCAGTAAATTTCTATGAACTGAACTTATTATTGTATGAAGTACCTATTAAATATAGAAATGTGATAATATACAGGCCCTGTCTTTAAAGAATTATAATGCAATGAAGAGTATAGAACATTCAACAGATCATTAAAAGAAAGTTTGGTAAATACTATGAGGTACACTGGGTACCAAATAAAGCTATAGAAAATGATGTATAATATTACATCAAAAATATTCTAAGGTTCTCTAACATTTATTGCTAACACATTTAGAACTTTGATTGAAGCAACCCATCTTTTTCTTTGGAGAAGTGTTTAGTCCTTATATTGGTCAGGATTACCAACCACAATGAAGCAATGTGGAAACAGTTCAAATAAACTTAACCATGTTTATATAAAGCACACATAAACAGGGAAATTACATTGCTGCAATGCTAAGGAAAGTTAGAAAAAATGACATGTACAGTATTTCTCACAATTGTCTTTACTGTCATGTAAAACATTTATTTTATGTTAATATTATGTCTAAATAACATAAAATACTAGCTCCATAATGTTTCATGGAAAAAGCAAAATATGTTACTAAAAGTCATAGAGGAAGCAAATTTCTTTTTTGTAGCAAAGTTTTAATTTGGCTACAACACAGAGATCACAGAAAGAACTGAGTCATCTGCTTCTCTGATCATTCTATGTGGTTAGAAGCTGTAATAATTATCAAGAACAAAAATCCCCATCAAAGGAACAGATGACAGTTTTGCAAACATTGAAAGGGTTTGGTCGATAGTTCTGTTATTCACTCTAAAGGTTTATTTTATGGCATTAAAATTTTTTTACTTGGTGCCATTTGTGGCATATGAAAAATCATTATTTCTACATCTGAAAATGTACAATAGTTCCTTCAAATCATGGAAATAAAACCTACATATGGAGAAAACATGCACTTTATTCTTCTCTATGAATACATATGGAGGTGCCAGATATCCTGTTGTATAATAACCGATTCTATCTTTCTCCTCTCTACAACACCAACTTTGTTTTGGTTTCCAGCTGCTCCTTACAGAGTCATTTTCCTCTAAATCTCTTTGTGCCATCCAAATAATCATAAAATCATACATTCATAATTGTAATTTTACAAGTTAATTTGCCTAACATTATTCTCTGTCCTTGTTTGCAGGTATTGGAAATATACAATTTTGTAACATATTTTTTAACTTATAATTTCTCCATTTCATCTTGTAATACAGTACTACTTATGACTCAAATCAGGAACATTTCATCGATAGTGATATTTGTTACTAGATGCCATTGAGTCAGGGTCCAACTCACAGTGACCCTTATAGGGTTTTCAATGGCTGATAGTTTCAGTGTTGCTTTGGGATACTTAAGATAGCTTAAAAATGTTCTTCAAGTATTTGGATTTGTGTCTTCTATGTATTAAAATTTAGGGAAAGCTCAAATCCTAGAAATGTGCTGCATACGTCAAAGTTCTTAGTTGCAAATAACAGAATCCACTCTGTATAGGTAAGTCATGAGTACAATTTATAGAAACACCTTAGAGCTCTCAGTACTTCCAAGAAGGCCAGAAAACCAGACTCAGAAGCTATAAGCTTTGGAAAATGCTCAATCACACTGAATTGCTTTGACAAAACACTATTTCCTTTGCATTTGGCCAAGTCACTTTCAAAGACTCCACAGCTTACACCAAAAGTACTAAAACTAGATTTTGGAAGATTCTCACTTGCTGGACCCAAGAACTAGAAGTTGTGCTCACTAAAGAAGTGTCTCCAAGGTGGTTGCTTCCCTCACCTTGGACATCTTCAACTCCAAATCTCATCTACTGATTATAGTCAAGCCGTGGTCGCAAGTTTCTGTCCTTGCAGTTAGAAAGGATGAGGAAATGATCTCTGTCTTCAGTCTTCTATTTTGGGAAAGTGTTCAAACTGTGTTGCCTTAGAGCCTATATTTATCTACTTGGCTTCTATTAATCACAGGGCCAAACTAACAGCTCAAGTTGTTCACATTCAGCTTTTGCAGAAATATGAAAATCATATCAAAAAAACCCTCTAGCCATTCTCGACCCCTTTGCCCTCAACAACCTGTATCTAACTCTCATAGTCATGCCAATATTCCTCCCACTCTAAATCACCCAGGGCAAAATTTCACAGTACTAGAGAATACGCTTATGGCCCAGAGTTGGCTGACATCATTCAAACTAGCCAGCTCTAAGCTAGTCTCCTCTCCCTTGCCTGGATTTTCCCAAAGAAAACAAAATAAATAGCTGGTCTCTACTTTATCCTCTCTCTAGCTTCTGTCTCCTGACAAAACCTGATGTTTCCCCCAGGCACCTCAGCATTGCATGACACACTTCATTCTCTTAGGAAACATAAGTAACAAAATCTTCTTTCAGAGAGTGTGTGGGTCAGCTTTCTGTCACTGTGACAAAACATCTGAGGGAGATCAACTTAAACGAGGAATGATTTATTTTGGCTCATAGCTACAGAGGTTTCAGTCCACATGGTCACCTGTCTCAGTACCTTTAGGCCTGTGACAAGGCAAAAATATGGTGGAAGGGCATGGGGGAGGAAAGAGGCTGCTCACCTCTTAGCAGCCAGGAAATAGAGAGTGTGAGGAGGGACTGGACATAACATACACACATAGATGCTACTTTCCCATTTTGGATATATGATGTACAAATATTTTCTCCCATTGTATAGGCTGTCTCTCCATTCTGTTTCCTTTCCTGTGCAGAAGGTTCTTATTTTGATGCAACCCCAATTGTTTATTTTATTTTTGTTGCCTGTACTTTGTGGATTATATTGGGAAAAAAAATCATTACCCAGACCAGTGGCAAGAAGCTTTTTGCTTATTTTTTTGAGTAGCTTTATAGTGCCATGTCCTCTATTTAAGGCTTTAATTGATTTTGAATTTATTTTTATATGATGTGAGATAAGGATCCAATTTTCTTCTTCTGCATGTGGATACCCAATTTCCCCAACACTATTTATTAAAGAGATAATCCTGTCAGCTGGAGTTTAGCTAAGTTGGTAGAGTGCTGCTCCACAATTCTGAGGACCTGGGTTCAATTCCTAGCACTGCAAAAATGAAAGAAGGATGTGGCTTTCCAATTCCAGAAAACAATCCTGAAATAATCAACCACTGAAAAGTCTATGAGCATGGCTATGAATCAGACATGACTGCACCTAAAAACAACCCTATCCTAATTGCATATTTTTGTCATTTTTATTGAAAAATAAGTTGACTATAAATGCATGGATTTATTCCCAGGTTGTCTATCATGTTTTATTGGAATATATGTTGGCTTTTATGTCGGCACCATGATGCTTTGATTGCTATAGTGTTGTAGCGTATTCTGAAATCAGGTCATGTGATACCTACAACTTTGTTTTTTTTGCTCAAGATTACTTTTAAATGATAAATATATACATGGTTTGGAGTTACCTTGTGGAATAATTATGATGATTCATTATGTAGAGCAAAGCATATAGTCTTAATATCAAAGAATCTGGGGCTGGGACTTAGCTCAGTTGGTAGAGCGCTGCACTGTAGTCTCTGAGGTCCTGAGTTCAATTCCCAGCACCACAAAAATGGGAGAAGGGCCTGGCAATCCACTCCCAAGGCAATCCCTAAACAGTCAGCCATTGAAAACCCTATGAGGGTTGCTATGACTTGATGGCACCTAACAACAACAACAACAACAATAATCAAAGAATCTACACTAGGTAGGAACCCATAGTGATATTTCTTTGGGGGGGGCAGGGGTAGTAGAAGGTTCAACCCTAACCCTTGCACATGCTAGGCAAGTGCTCTACCACTGAACTATACCTGCAGCCCCTTTTTGATATTTTATTTTGAGACAAAGTTTTGCTAAATTGTGCAGGCTACTTCTGGCCTCAACCTGTGATCCTTCTGCCTCAGCCTCCCAGGTTGCTGCAATTACAGGCATGCACCATGGTGACTGGCCATAGTAGCATTCTTGAAAGTCAGTTCTTCTGATTCAGCTGAAATATTTTCTTTCTTTTCTTTTTTCTTTTTCTTTTTCTGTTTTGTTTTTTTTTTTTTTTGGTGGTGGTGGTGGTACTGGAGGTTGAAACCAGGGCCTTACATTACACTTTCATGCTTTGCAAGTGCTGGACCACTGAACTGCAGCCCCAGCCCATTTTGTTACTTTTTGAGACAGGGTCTTACTAAACTATGCATACTACCTCTTGTCTTGAAATTGTGATCCTCCTGCCTCTGCCTCCTGAGTCACTGGGATTACAGGCATGCGCCACCAGGCCCAGCAGCTGAAATATTTTCAATGGCAGTGAATTTTTAAAGGTAACATCCAATTATTGAACAGTTCTAATTATTAGAAAATGATTCCTTACACTGAGTTGAAATATTCCTCCTCATAAATACTACTCACTACTTCTTGTTCTATTTTCCTAAATCCCAAAATAATGTTTATCCAACAGGAAGATCTTCAAATATTTGAAAATAGGTATTACATGATTTCCTGAGTCCTTATCCTTTATGCTAAGTAGTGCCAGTTCTTTGTAAGAGGGCCACTCCCTGAGTGTTGTCCTTCCTTTCCCCCTTCCTTTGACCTTCCACCCTTCCTTAACTCTTTTGTTGAAGAGAAGCCACACCTACATAGTTAAGGTACTACAGCTTTCTTTAGATTTACAGAACACAGAGTATCTGATAGCCTTTGTACAACCCCTCCTTAGTCTTAATGTCTGTCTTAAGGAAATACAGGAACTAGCTTGAAGGAGGTCAAAGTCCACTGCAATGTTCCAGACAGGGGGAAAAACGTAAGAGACTCATACCTTGGATGAGGAAGATCCCACTCAGTATGTAGCTTTTCCTGACCATAGTTTTGCTGTACCACCCTTCCCTCCCTCTAAAAGTCCTTTGTGCAGGAGAGCCCTCCCCTCAGGTGAAGCCCTCCCCGCAGGTGAAGCTCCCCCTCAGGTGAACTCAGGCATTAGCTTCTCCATCTTCTCAAGATTGCTGGCTTTGTCTTCCTACCAATTCTGGTCTCCTGTGTATTGGCCCTTTGAGTGGTGAGCAGCCCAGACTTTAATTCTAGTGGCACTATAATATATTCAAAACACTCAGGGATTTAAAACCTCACTAGCTTGACGAGCTTCCTCTGAATCCACTCCAATTTGTAAGTATTTCTTATAAAATACAGTGGCACCTCAGCACTCAAACTGACCCATGCTCCAACATTTTGATCCTTCACCAATATTTTCAAGAAATTTTGGGTTCTGTGCTCAACAATTTTCTCCCCAGCCAACCACAGTGCTAAAATCTATATGAGATGCCATCCCTATCCATGGTACTTCCAGGTGAAACAAAGGGAAATACATCACTTTGCACATCAATTTCAAGCAGTAAAGATCTGTTCTGGTGCTCTGTTCATGATCTTGTGTTTTACCTCTCTCTCTCTCTCTCTCTCTCTCTCTCTCTCTCTCTTTCTCTCTCTCTTAACATGTTCCAGGGATGCCAAAAAAGTACACACATTTTAAGAGATGTTATCTATGGATTACATTTTGAAACTGTATTGAATTATGGTGGTCACCACTATGAGCACTTCTTATAATTGCAGAAGTCAAGTGTGTTGTGTTCCTCTTTTATTATTGGCATGTACTGAGAATTACAAACTTATCACTTAAAATGTGAATACTATTTTGGTACTTCTGTATAAATATAGGTATACTACATGGTAATCATGGAACCCAGGAAATATTCTAGTGTTAAAAATGGAAGGAAGAACAAAAGAGTAAGAATAATAATTGAGTTAAAAATGGACTTACTTCTTAGGAGGTGAGTGAGACATATGTATCTGAATTAGCCATTAAGTATGGTACCATAATCAATAAATACATTAGTGGTGGTGGTGGTAGTAGTAGTAGTAGTAGTAGTAGTAGCAATGTACTGGTAGGTTGAAACCAAAGCTCCACATATGCTAGGCAAGTGCTCAACCACTAAGGTATACCCCCTTAGCCCCTTTCTCATTTTTTATTTTGAGACAGGGTCTTGCTTAGTTGGACAGACTACTTCTAGTATTGAACTCACAATTCTCCTGCCTCAGCCTCTCAAGTCACCAGGATTACAGGCATAGACCACAGTGCCCAGCCTTGTTACATTATTCCAAGTTATCAAGTGCTGATCAGTCTTTCAGAACATATTGTGATCAAATGCCAAGGTATCATTCTATAATTATCTTATTTCAGGTACAATAGAAGATCACTTGTGTTTCATACATTTAAGCACTTATGTTTTTGATACACAATGATTTTAACATACCCTAAAGTGGAAAAGCTCTATATTAAATGCCAGAACCAGACCATGTGCTGATTGTGGATCAGACCATCAACTTCTCATATGCAAGTTCAAACTGAAGCTGAAGAAAATTAGAACAAGTGTACAAGAGCCAAGGTATGACCTTGAAAATATCCCACTTGAGTTCAGAGACCACCCTAAGAACAGGTTTAATGCATTGGACACAAATGATAGGAGACCACACCAGTTGTGGCACCAAGCTGCAGTTGTTTGAATAGAACAAGGAAACACTGCTGGTTTAAAGTTGAGAAAGGTGTACATCAGGGCTGTATAATTTCACCATATCTCTTCAATTTATATGCTGAGCAAATAATCTGAGAAGCTAGACTTTATGAGGAAGAATGCGTCATCAGGATTGGAGGAAATTAATGACCTGTGTTATGGAGATGACACAACTCTGACTGCTGAAAATGAAGAGGATTTAAAACATTTACTGAAGAAAATCAAAGATCATAGCCTTCATTATGGATTGCAACTCAACATCAACAAAATGAAAATCCTTACAACTGGCTTAGTATGCAACTTCACAATAAATGGAGAAAAGATTGAGGTTATCCATGATTTTGCTTTGCTTGGCTCTATAATCAACACTTGTGGAAGCAGCAGTCAAGAAATCAAAATATGCATTGCTTTGGGAAAAGCTGTGGCAAAAGATCTCTTTAAAGTATTAAAAAGTAAAGATGTCACATTGAAGACAAATGTACACCTGACTCATGCCATGGTGTTTTCAGTTGCATCGTATGGTTGTGAAAGCTGGAAATTGAACAAGGGAGACAGGAGAAGAATTGATGCTTTTGAATTATAGTAGTAGAGACAACTGTTGAATATACCATGGACTGCCAAAAGAACCAAGAGATCTGTCCTAGAAGAATTGCAGCCAGAGTGCTTCTTGGAAGTAAGGACTGTGTCTTACATATTTTGGACATGTAGTCAGGAAAGACCAATCCCTGGAGAAAGACATCATGTTTGGGAGAGTGGCAGATCAGCGAAAAGAAGGAAAACCTTCCACCAGATGGATTGACAGTGTCTGCAACAATGAATTTAAACATAAAGAAGATCATGTGCCTGGCACAAAATCGGGAAGTGTTTTGATCTGCTGTACATAGGGTCACCGTGAGTCAGATTTCACTTGATGGCATCTAACAACAACAACAACAAAATCGTTTTTAATTAATTGTCCAAGGTCTTTTCAAGGTTTAGTCACACTCAATTAAAGGATAGGGCTAAGTGACTACCGAGCTAGTACATTTTTCAGAAACATTTAAAAGAGTTTAGGATTCCTTTTCCTGAGGCTCAAATATCTTTCTGTAAACTAAGAAATCAAGAACATGATTAGAGTAAAAGTAAAGACCGTTTTTATTGATGTACACAATAGATTTGCAAATTAGGAGACACAGGTTCAATGAAAACTAGTGTTTTGCCAAAGGGGAAGGAGGATTATATTTTTAAAGACATAAAGGGGGACAAGAGAGTGAGGTGAAGAAACAATGCTCAATTTGACCTATGAGTTACAAAAGTTGCTTTAAACAGATTTAGACTGGTGCTTAGGGTCTGTTGATACACTAAGTAAGTTATACATGATTAATTGCTAGGAGACTATCTCCTGGGTGTTACCAGTAAGTAGTAAGTCTTTTGGAACAGTCAACCAGTCAGCAAAAGTACCATGGTTAGAAACTTGCAATCCATAGTCTTGCAAGCACATTCTTTCTGAACAGCATTCTTTATGTGGAAGTAAAAGATTGGGGAACTTGTGTCTATGAGGTAAACTGAAACCTGTCAAGAGTAATTTCTGAAGATCATAGAGAAATTTTTCTCTCTTTCTTGACTAAGCTGCAGCCATATTAATTTTTATTTCCACATGTTCCACTGTAATGTCTTCCCTATACTAAATGTCTACAAATCAGGTGTTTATCCATCCCAAAACATGGTTATGAATTGACATGAATTTCCTCAGTCTAGATATTTTGACCCTGAATTTTTTTTCCCATTTGAGTAACTGGGGAAGGATCCCATTTCAAATTTCCTGGTAGTTTTCCCATTCTTAGAGATGGCTCTGAAAACAGAATGAACATCTGTTCAACTTCCTGACATGTAAATTGTCAGGGCTGAGAAATGGAAAATGGGAAATATGTTTTACTCTTACATTTTCATATTTTTATAATAGGTACTTTACCCTACCCAAGATGAAAATATTTCTTTTTAATGGAACCAGGACACAAATAAATTGGCTAAACTATGAGTTTCTCTACTGTGTCAGAATATAGCACATTATCTCTTCCAGGACAGGCACAGAAGTAAGAATACATCTCTCTTTTAATCTTTCCTGTTTTTAATGTTCAAAAATATGTTGAATGTAGAATTTTGAAGACCTTCTGATGAATTCATCTGATTATTTCTATTAACCAATATTTTTAATCATTCTTACATTGAAAAAAAGGTCAGAGACTATGTTTAGTTTAAAATGCTGATAAATAGGAAATTCACTTTCTATAAATTGGAGAAAGCCAATTTTCATAAAAATTTCAGGGGGACTCAAAATATTTTTGCCCTATAGCTGATAGTGACAGGCAGGTTACTATAGCCATTAGCAGGCAATATGGAATCCAAAATGTCTCCAGTGGCTCTGCTATGATAAATGAAGCCACATGTGTTTCTGAGGACATTGGAAGGACATTTTCAAATGGGTCCCACAGCCTATCCAAGCCATTGAGCCATTTACAGAACAAAGACCCTAGGCCTAAATCACTGGAGGCACCTAAAGCTGGACACTCAGGGCTGATATCACACTGAGCATGCCCTACTTTGAACAAAACTAGAAGAAAACATGCACTCTGTCTTGTTCTTTTCCTCCTTTTTCTTTCTTCTCCACTTGCCCTTTGCTTTTCTTTCTCTAGCAATCATGCGTATGCCTCTCCATTCTCTCAGGCTTGCCATCTTCTCTGTCTACTTAAGGTACTTTTTTTTCTCTAAAAGCCTGCTTAATTCTTCTCTTCTTGGCTTCTTTATCTTCCCCTAGGGAACAGAAACCTCCTTATGCTGAATTACCCAGGGAATGCAGGTTTTTCCAATTTCCTTTCCAGGTTAACCTAAGCTTCTCCAGGTGCCTGAGTTTTCCCTGTAATTATTCCTTAAAGGTGAACTATCTTTAATAAACCTATTCTATACTCCCTACTATAACTTCTGTGTTGGGTATAAATTCATTTATACACGGGATACAAGGACCAGGGTTTTGCTGCCAGATTCCTGGATCCGTGCTCCAAATCTGCCTCTCTGTAAATTGGAGAAAAGCAATTTTCATAAAAATATCAGGGTGACTCAAAATACTTTTGCCCTATCACCATTAGGACATAGGAACGAAGAGCAGGGCATATGCCTCCCCCCATCCCACCCCAGAACAAAAGCACAGAGCCATATTCCAATAAGGTTATCATTGGCCATTGGCTGTAAGGATTCCTTACAAGAGAGGCCAGATGAGATTATGAAGAAAGGTACATAGATATCCAGCAAGGAATGCCAAGAAAATTGGTTTTACATTAGCTCAGTTGGTTTAGCTCAGTTGTTAGAGTGCTACTCTGTGCTCTCTGAGGCCCTCATTCCAATCCCTCACACTGAAAAAAGAAAAAAGAAAGAAAGAAAGAAAAAAAAATAGAAGGACATGGTAAACCACTCCCGAAGTAATCCCAAAACAATTAGCCATTGAAAACCCTATGAGGATCGCTATGCATCAGACCCAACTCAACAGCACCTAACAACAATGTTCTCTGGGCTCACCAGGAATAAGGAACTACCTATAAAAAATAACAAGGACAACAACAAAAAGACAACAACAACAAAAATCTCACTTTCAACCATTAGACTGCTGACCCTCCCTTTGAGCAGTCCACTGTGCGGCTTGTCTCAGAGCAAATATTTCTTGTTTTTCTTAACAAACTCACATTTCCCTCTCCTTTAAAAACCGGCCCTTTACTTTCACTTCACCTTCGTTCCTTATTAAATTCTTCTAAACAAGAGAACAAGAACCAAGGGTAATTTTCCCATAACATAACTATGTCAGTAAAGAGACACATCTTTATTTTACTGACATTTCTACAAGCATATGAACCTATGATTTAATTTCTGAAATAAAAAAAATCTCTATATTCCAGATATAAAAGTTTAAAAATAACAATCTAATTTTTCATCCAAGTCATTAATTTGTCTCATTTGTATAGATGAATAGAGTAAAAGTAAACTTGTTCAGCAATGAGAAACATCAAAATTTTAAGAGATAATTTTTGGCTGGGCACAGTGATGCATACTGCTAATCCCAGTGCCTCAGAAAGCTGAGACAGGATTACAAATTTGAGGCCAGAGGCAGCCTGCTTAATTTAGTGAGATCCTTTCTCAAAATAAAGTAAAAAATGAGCTGAACATGCAGCCCAGTGGTAGAGCACTTGCAAAATATGTGAAAAGCCCTGGGCTCAACCCTTAAGTACTGGGATGGTGGTGGTGGGGTTCTATTGCCAGTTACCAAGAGTATTATATGTATCAATTATCACGAATGCTTATTGTACTTAAGTACAATGTACTACTAAGACCAAGTCAACCAAAGTTGATAAATTGCCAGAAGGTAGATCAGATGGAAAAGCTCTGTCTAGAAATGTTATAAAAATTACCTGAGCTTTCTAAGGCACAAGAAAACTATGACAGGAGTCAAACCTGGTAGTGCACGCCTGTCATCCCAGCAACTTGGGAAGTAGAGGCGTTAAGATCTTCCAAGCCAGAGACAGCCTGTTAGGGAGACCCTGATTCAAAATAAAAAGTAAAAAATAGGTTGGGGGGCAGCTCAGTAGTAGAATACTTGTATGAGGCTCAGAGTCCAACCTCCCAGTACCACAAAGAAAAAGATGAAAGAAAGAAAGAAAGAAAGGAAGGAAGGAAGGAAGAGAAGGAAGAAACAAAGAAAGAAAGAGAAAGAAAGAAAGAAAGAAGGAAACATATAATAGGAAAATTTCATTTATAATGAGTTTTCTGTTTAATTTGTGTAACACATTTTTAAGGAGTCTTAAAAATATTTTATTGATCTTTTCAATATTATAAAATAATATTCATTTTCTCTAAGGTTTAAAAACAAGAAATAAACAAAAACAAAAAATATAATCCCCTTTAATTTCATCCACCAGAAATAATCACTTTTAGAGTTTTTTGCAAGAATTTTTAAATAAATAGCATTCAGAATGTTGGTATCATTTCCATTATGCACGGCAGATACTAATAATCAATCATAGTATTTTATCCTAAGGATTATAATATTATAGTATTTGCCAACCCCCATTCCTCTAAGGATAGCCCTGGATCCAATCAGTATTTATATATGTTCCCATTATTCACATATAACAACACACAACCTATTTGTTGTTTATATTTTTTACTTAAGAAATCCAAAATATATTCCTAGGTCATAAGACAGTTTTTCCAGTACGATTTAAAAAGATAACTTAGTATTCAACTCTCTGTAGGTTCTACCTTTTATCATAGAACATGTCCCAAGTATTTTGTGTTACAAATAAATCTGTGATGAATATTCTTTCCAAGCAAGTATGTATATGATATAAAATTCATTTGCTTTAATTAAAATGCTTCTAATATGTATTGCTAAGTTATTGTTAAAGGGTTTTTAAATTCTGTTTTTTTTTCAATGTTAAAAGACTGTGGGAAATGGCTGGATCTTGGATGTTTAGTCCATAGAATCTTTTCCAATCCTTTTTTAAGGTTTCCCTGAGGCAGAAAGCTAAGTGGCTTTGTTTTGTCAACAGTTATGGCTCTTCTATAATTAAAATTGCAAAATGTACCCACCCTGAAAAGAAAGGATTTAGCAGCAAAAACTTCCTTTCTAGCTAGAGAAGTCAAAAATAAGGTTAAAAGAAGAAACCAGGGCATGCCAGTAAAAGAATTTATAAATGGAATCTTAGAATTCCACACCTGTATATACTAATAAACATTAACAACATTCATTCACCTTACAAGGTAAAAGACCAGTTTTGGAAACCAGGCTTGAACAGTGTTTTCATCTTTTGTGTTTAGCCAGGTTACCACTGACAGCTTCAATTACCCAGCTACTATTATGCAAATGAAATCGAAGCCTGCACCTGTGCTCCCCTCTGGATTTAATATTTCTAATGAGCTCTTAAATCCTGTTCTGTAGACATGCATGTGAGGTTGCTCAACTCAGATTACAGCAGAACAGATGAAAAGCTTTTCAAATGGAGACAATACTTTCAAAGTATTCAACAAGACACGGTATACATAAGGCTTAGACTTTGTCAGATGGGAAATAGACACAACAAAAGTACAATAAATCATTAAGATGTTTGTTAGTTTTGAGATGTTTGTCCCAAGGACATTAAAGTAATGAGAATAAAAAGGTAAGGCAAAGTTCTTAGCTATTCACCAAGCCTTCTCCTTGTGGAATTTGACACTCTTTGGCAGACACCTTCAATAGAACTGTATCACATCTGTTTGTAGTGAAGTTTTCTTTGCTTTTATAAATATATGCCACTCGAACTTTATTTGCAAACCACTTCACTATATTACTCTAATAACTAACATATAGATATATTAATATCAGCTCAAATACTAATGACGATAATAGCAGTTTACATGTAAGTGGCTCTTACCATGTGCTAGCCACAGGCTATTGGATTTTGTGGAATTTATATAATTTATCTATAGTATGTCATTTAATCATCACAAATTAATAAGGAAAAAAAATCTCATTCTACAAACAAAAAGGCTGAGTTTTGACTGGATTGGCCACCTAGTTCAATGCCACACAAAGATTAAGGAATAGAAGGAGACAATCTTTTTTCTACTTGTCACTAATGAGAAGTGAAAAGTGCAAGATAAATGTGGCTTTCCAATTCTACATGCCAGAATGTCACAAGAAAACAGGAAGAAAATGTCATACAGATTATAGTAGACTAATCCTCATTTTTTAATACTGTGGTCCCTGCTGACAGTGTTCTCCTAACACTTAACAATAAAGCATCCAGAAAAACAATTTTCCCTATGTTAATCTCTCTTATTTAAAAATAGGAAAAGTATTCAGATGTGATAAGACATCCCAGCATAGCCAGATCTCCATGACATGAAGTACTCACTTGAGATATGAAATTGGATTCTACTTCTCTGTGGCTCAAGTGTCAGTGAGAACAAGAGGAAAAAGCAATAAGGAGAAGCATCATGACATCTATGTCTCTTAAGAAAATCTTTCCAGGAGCTCCATCAGTGAATTCTTCCTCCATTTTATTAGTCAAAAATGGGTCACATAGCTACATCTAGTCACAAAGGAAGCTGGGAGGATATTTTTAGTTGGGAACATTGTTACCTTGAACCAAATGACACTTCTATTTTTAATGAACAAGGGGAGAAAGGACATTTAGTAGGTCACTTATCAGTTGTCTCTAACAGACTAAAATAATCTTTGTGGTTTTTCTGTTTTGAGTTTTTAAAAGATAAAAAAAGATTACAATTTAGAATAATTCTAAACTGGAAAATTACCAGGTGGTGCCTGGTACCCTGAAATGGTAGTTAAAAAAAAAAATCTTTGAGCCATAATCTAAAATATTGTAAAGTAGTAAAATTAGCAAGTCCTTTGTTTTACACATTGAAAATTATTTAAATTTTTATTATACGAATTTTATTATACAAATTTTTATTATACAATTTTATTACATAATAAAATTGTGCATTTAAGAGAAATGTATAAAGAAATGTATGTGTGAATGTATAAATGCCTAAAGTCTTAAGGTAGAAATTTTAAATAACGCATGATTTCATTCACTCACATTTCTCATCTAATACACAGGGAAATATTTGAAATTTCAAACTATATCTGGAAACTGGTCTCTTCTTGGTATTTCTTCTTACCCCCATGGTTCCAGCTATCCTCATCTTTTGTCTGGAATATAAAATTCACCTCTTGACTGATCTGCCCCCTTCATCCTTTTCATTTGAACACATCAGTACAGCCACACACTAAAAATGTAAAACATTTTTATCTCTGCTTAAAAACATTTGAAAGATTCTACTCTTTATCAAAGTGAACTCTAAAGTTTCTGTGTTGACAGGCAGGATGCCACAGAGCCTGAGCTAAGAGCAGCCTTAGCCACACTCTAGATCTCACTTCTACCACTCTGTTTCTACTCTCTCATCACGTGTCCACCTCAAGGCCTCCCAATAAGCTTTTGTTGTTCCTGGAGCACTTTCATCCTAAGTCTGCCCTGCTTTCTTTCCCACTGATCTTTCATTCCTTCCTAACCATTGTCAGCATTCTAATTCCATTGTGCCCAAGACATTAGGAGAGAATGATGACACACTTCCCTCTTCCCCTGCATTCCTTATTCTACCCTGCCTGTTTTCTTTTTCCATTGCACTTATCATCATCCAACATACATTGTACTGACTGATTTATCACTTTCTTTCTCATCTCTCTCCTCTCTAAGAAACAACCTCCATAAAAACAGGGATTTTATTTTGTTAACGGTGAATCCTTGTGTCTGGACCATTGTCTGGCACATAGGAAAAAATAGATGGCTTGATAGACATCATCATCGTCATTATTATTATTATTAGTCATGGAGGCTTTTAATCGCTAGTCATGATGACGACTGCTTTACAATTGACACGGAGACTATTCTCTATTTGGGTACACATGCCATTCAGTTCTCATCATTATTTAAATTAAGAAAGAAAAGCTGTATAGTTAAGAAACAACAAAGAATTTGATTATAGCATAATTAAATAATCTTCTTTTTTAAAATAAGATTTCTTTAAATTACATTGTACAGAAAATCTCATCCTGGTAGGAGGATTCTCATTATTTTAAAGTATCTTAAAATCACCTCACTTGACTATTTCAGAAAGTACTGTATCTGTATCTTACATATAAGATATGTAACATTTCTGAAAGAAATCTCAAGTATTAAGATAATGGTATATACTATTGCTACTTTTGCATTTCAAATTTTGAAACACTATGATGATAGTTCCCAATATATTTTCAAATATTTTCTGTGATGTCATTGCAATCACATTCCACATTCCCAAGCAAACATCTGGAAATTCAAATCCCTTGTGGAATTTGTAGAAATATTTTCACCATCCTAGTGAATGTGTGATTGGCTTTGCTAATTCACATGCATTTTAAAAACTAGTATTTACTGTCTGTAAAAGTAAAGTTCAACTTGATATTTTATACAGTTTCTTCCCTTAGGATACATTATTTTTCTCTTCATCTTCAAATAGTTGCTTTCAAAACAAGAGATTAAGTATTTAAAATTTTTTGTACATTATTAGAAAAAGGACTCTCTGCTCTTTTAATTTAATTAATTCATGTGTAATTCTGTGTCCTTCCCTTGCACTCTTAGGGTTGTCTTATTACCTACTATGCATGGACAGGCCAATGCAATTCTCTCCAACCCCTAATACTTCTTTGTCAAGAAAAGCAAGGCACTATATCTAAATTGTGTGTAGCAAGTGGAGGTGAGCAAGGAGTCGTTAGCCTTTTTGTATGCTCCCTGAAATGGGAAAAAACTTAAGCTCATTAAACATACCAGATCTAAAATAGGTTTTCAAAATAGTTCTCTTCTAAAATTCAGAAACAAAATGTATATTATGATAGTCACGCAAAGTGAAATATAATAGGAACCCTCATGACAAGAGATGGACGGGTTCCAGAGCCATGAATTCATATTCTGAGGAAGTGAAAAAATATATCTTCCCTCCTTTGTGGATAAGGAATGGAATGTACTCTTCCTCATCTCCATCTCCTTCCTATCTTCCTACTCCCATCACAGGGACAAAAACTGCCAGCAGCAGGGTGATGCCATGCTATCTCCAGGTCACTGATTCATATCTTACATGAGGGAAAAAAAAAAAAAAAACTTCTTAAAAGATGAGGGAGAATGGGATACCATGACACATTGCCTGTAATACCAGCAACTCAGGAGGCTAAGGCAGGAGGATCATGAGCTCCAGGCCAGAGGCTGTGTACACCTTAGGGAAATCATGTGCCAAGATAAAAAATAAAAAATGAAAAGGGGGTATAGGGGGTAAAGCACAGTGGTAAAGAAATTACCTAGCATGTGTAAGATTCCTTTAAAAAATGCCATCCTTCTAACTACTGGAAAATTACCATACCCTGGACCACTCTGGCAAACCAATAAAAGGCCTATCCCTTCTTCTCATTTGGGGTAGAGCAATCTCTTTCTATCACTTCTGTGTCCCACAACCTTCCTCTCTCCCCTTGCCACCCTTTCTTCTCAAGAAAAGGCCTCTTTTAAAGCTTTTGCTTATGCTTTCATTCTATGTCTCAGTTTTGTTTCTATTATCACTGGGACAGAAATTCTCTGTGTGCTCTATTGAAATGATTATATTTCAGTAATGACTAAATCACATTAGTGAGATCCAAACAGCCAACTAAATCTACTGTACATGTGCCAAACTATCAGGACAAATTTACAGAAAATAATATAATACATACACACAATAGCATTGAATACTTTCTTGAAAATCTATACTGTTGTTGTTGGTAGTTGCCCTCAAGTTAGATCCAATTCATAGCGACCCAATGCACAACAGAATGAAATACTCCCTGACTCTATGCCAGACACACAATCTTATCTATGTTTAAGTCCATTGTTGCAGTCACTGTGTCACTCCATCTAGATGAAGGTCTTCATTTTTTTTATTGACCTGCTGCTCTGCCAAACAAGATGTCCTCCTCCAGGGATTGGTGCCTCCTGACAACATGGCCAATATACATGAAACACAGTCTAGCCATCCTCACTTCCAAGGAGCACTGTGGTTGTACCTCCTCTAGGACAGACCTGTTGGTTCTTTTGGCAGTCCATCATATATTCAATATTCATCTCCAGCACCATAACTCAAAAGCATCAATTCTTCTGTCTTCCTTATTCAGTGTTCCACTTTCACAGGTATATGATGTGACTGAAAATACTGTGGCATGAGTCAGGTGCACCTTTACCTTCAATGTGACATCTTTACTTTTCAACACATTAAAGAGGTCTTTTGAAACAGCTTTCTTCAATGCAATGCATGTTTTGATTTCTTGACTGCTGCTTCTGTGGGTGTTGACTGTCAGATTAAACAGAGCAAAATCTCAGCCAACCTCAATCTTTTCTCCTTTTATCATGAAGTTATGTACTGACCCAGATGCAAGGGTTTTTGTTTTCTTCATGTTGAGGTGCAATCTATACTGAAGGCTGGATTCTTTGATCTTCATCAGTAAATGTTTCAACCCTTCCGGTTTAGCAAGCAGCATTGTGTCATCTACATTAACACAGTTTGTTAATAAATCTTGCTCTTATCCTAATGCGCCATTCTTCTTTATAAGGTCACATATCTCAGAATATTTGCTCAGCATAGAGATTGAAGAGGTATGGTTAAAGGACACAGCCCTGAGGCACACTTTTCTTCATTTTAAACCAAGTAGTGTTTCTTTGTTCTATTTGGATGACTGCCTTTTGGTCCATGTACAGGCTCCTCATGAGTATAATTAAGTGCTCTGATAATCTCATTCTTTGCAATGTTATCCATAATTTGTTGTAATACACATAGTCAAATGCCTCTGCTAGTCAATAAAACATAGACCTCTTTCTGGTGAAAATCCTTATTTTAGTAGTCATATTTAGGAAACAATGGAATAATCTCTCTTAAATCACACAGTGTATTCTAAAAATGAACCAGGAGAAGCTTATTATTCTTTTTATCTGAATAAATGAAATGTGAAAAATAAGACAGTTACCTTCAGGGAAGAATTGGAAGACAGCCGATGGGGCAGAGTAAATAGCACATGAAAAGGACTGACCACAAGAGAACATGGTCCTGGCAGAGGTGCAAATGATGGTGTACACTAGAACTTGAAGAATTCCACAAGAGAGAAGAAAGACAACCAGCCTCCAGGTCACAGAGGATGCAAAAGTCACAAAGGGTTTCATTGAGATTTGGGGAGCCTTTTCTGAATAGATTAAAATGGAGAAATTTTGAAGCCAAATAAGGAATTAAAGAAGATGAGTAATAGTAATCTAGGAAGATGGTTCAATGTGTTGAATAAAATAGTGAGTAAACAGAAGTGAATGTAGTTTGGAATCATTAAATTGGTAAAAATGGTAGGATTTAGGAATTGTGGGATAATCCCAGAAGGTATAGAATAATAAGAGTAAGAGAGAGATACTGGTCTCTTTCTTAGGATACTAGGGGGATAATGTTAACATTCACTGAAATACAAAATACTGGATGAAGAGTGGAATCTGGAGAGAACAACATTAGGTTAATTTAGGATACACTGACTTGGAGGTTACTATAGGATATCCACGGCCAAAACCCATGGAGGATCCTTGTTTGCTCTCACCCAATCTGTGAGCAAACCCTGTTGGCTTTAACTTCAAAACACAGCCAGAATCTGACCTGATTCCTTTTCACCATACCCGCCCATTGCTTTTATCTTAGTCCAAATTGTGGAGTGAGCACCTCCCGGTCCAGGCTGGTGGTTCGGATGGGCCGCGCCGCTGCGCACACAGATACTAAACACAATTCACTCGAGACCCTTTCCTATCCCTCAGAGTAAATGGGAGAAACGGGAGAAAGGAAAAGCCTCAGGCATTTTTGCCTTCCAGGGGCAAACACCTGTGTTGGTGGTCTCGGTGGTCACAAGGAGACAGCTGTTGCTTCATCGGTGATCAGACAGACAGAGAGCAGGTTCTTTCCTTGCTTGTTGATGATTGCACCAGGGAAAGAGTTCTTTCCTCACAGAAGGTCTGGGTGAGAGAGCAGAAAAGCTATTTCCTCATTGGTGGTCCCGGTGAGAACGGGGTCTTTCCTTGGTGGTGGAAGATCTGGGCCAAAAGGGTCGAGCTGTTTCCTTGCTGGTGGTCCAGGTGAGAGGAAGGGTGAAAAGAGTCTTGCTTAGCCCATGGTCTGGGAGAAAACAGGATCAAGCTGCCACAGGGCAGCTCCTTATATAGCTCGCCCACGGAATGGCCTGAGCCAATCAGCTGAGTGCAATTGTCCAATCAGGTTCAGGGGATTTCTGAAGGGTTTTATACAAATGTGCAACCAAGTTACTTTCATTTTCCCTAGATTTCTAATTTACAAACCAGATATTCAAAAGATGTTTTCCCAGTTTGGGGGTTTTTGCCAATTTCTTCCCAATTTTTCCCTACACAAATCACCATCATGTCCTTCTAGAATTATTACAACAGTCTCCTAATTGGCTTCCTTGCCTTCTCCCTTGTCACTTTACAATTGATTTCCAGTGTAGCACCCAGAGGGATCCTTTTAAAGTAAATTCAGATTGTGTCACAATTACTTTAAGTTGCATCAGATTGTTTGGCTCAAAATCCTCCAATGACAACCTGTTTCACATAGAATAAAATATAATATCCTTAATATGGCTTCCAAGTTTATTCTTTCCACATTAGTATCAAATGTCTAACTATATCCCTCTCACTACCCTCCTCTCCCTTCCTCAGACAAGCCAAGGATTCTCCTGTCTCAGGGCTCTGAAGATACTCCTCCTGCCTAGAACACTACACAGTTTACTCTTGCACTCAGTGCCACTTTAACAGATGGATCTTCCCTGATGAACCTATCTGGAATATCATCTTGTTCTTTTCTAGCCACTTAGTCATCTTCATTTTTCTTCATAATATTAATCACTGCCTGAAATTATATTATGTATTTATTTGTACATTGCCTATGAAATTTAAAATGTAAGAAAAATTTGTCTGTCATGATAATTACTCCTATAACTTAAAAAGTTTTTGGCATATGGTGTGTGTGTGTGTGTGTGTGTGTGTGTGTGTGTGTGTGCATACACACACATACACATATATATTTTTCAAATGGAGATAGGCAACATAAAATTATGTATATTAATGAATATGAATAGATTCTGGAATAGAAATAGAGAATTTTTTTGGTCTTATAGTAATTAGAGACATGAGAGAAATATTTCCCAAGGAGGTTAATCAACTCTAGAATTAAATGCCAGGCCATCACAGGAGAATGGGATTAAATACATAAAAGTCTCCCAAATCTGCATATTTGTGCGCTCTCTCTCTCTCTCTCTCTCTCTCTCAAGTTTTAGATTCATATTTCCATGATTCTTCTGGACATCTCTACTAACTGACACACAAAGTTCCTATCTCTCCCTCACACTGTCAACATCAGAAGTTAGTAAGAGCCTTTGTAAAGGCTGGTTATATGATGGAAGTAGTATTTGAGAAAGAGTAGTGAAAACCCTGTCCCCTCCTTTTGCTTCTTCATTGCCAGCACCTACATAGATGAATGTGTGAGGAAAGGGCAGTAAAGAAAAAGAGGTCACAGATACATTCTTATAATATCCTCCTGTCTCTCTACCCTAACTCGTCATGAAAACTGCTTCCAATCTGGGTAAGATAATTTTCTTTCTCTAGACATAAATATTACTATCAAGACTAAAAAATCTTGCTAGCAAGTCCTTGGTGATTTCATGACAAGCAAGCATATTGCAGCACTAAGAGGCACATTTCTGAAATATGAGAGTGAATTTATATAAAGAGTGAAACAATTGCTAACATTTCCTAAATATGGCTGGTAGGAACTAGGCATTCTATTAAGCACTTGTGTGCATGGCCTCATTTCATCCTCACAATAATGGCTAAGGTGTATATTGGATAAGGAGAATATAGTTTGAAAAAGTTAACTGGCTCAAGGTCACAAAGCTGTTGTCTTGCTCTCAGACACTACATTCTGGAAAGAGATGAAAAATGTTCAAGATATATTTGTTGTCTAATGAGTCATAACATCCTAAAATAAATCCTTATGCATATGTGTTTACTAAAAACTATTTATTAGGTTCTTTGAATGTGTATATTGCTAGACTTCAAGCTAAAAAGGTAAAAAGGGCAAGATGTGGAACACAAACTAAATGAATCTGTTCTGCTGTGTACATATATATGTTAGTTTCTTTTTGTTGATCAATTTTAATTAAAATTACAGCAGATACCTTAGACATTCTATAGTAATGTTTATACTTCAATAACACCATATCAAAAGTACCAATTGAGTAATGTAAATATTTCATTTGACTTTAACATTATAAATTTGAAAATGTCAAGCTGTATAGGTATAAAAAATCTACACTTACTAAATGGGAAAAGGACATGGCAATCCACTCCCAGAGCAATCCAGAAACAATCAGCCATTAAAAACCCTATGAAGAGCAGAGAAGCACTGATATGATGCTGGGCATGGCATAGTGTCAGGGAGTGTTTCATTCTGTAGTACCTAGGGTCGCTATGAGTTGGATCTGACTCGATAGTACCTTAACAACAACAACATACTTATTAAAAATTATTAGAATACTTAAAAGTTTCACTTCTACTTTAATTTCAAAGAAAAAAACAATATTGAAGATGTTATTTAGACATTTTAATTTAAATTTTCTCCTCATGTGTTTTAGCATAAAAACTAGAAACTATGCTGCTACTCTCTAGAGCTTTATAATTTTGATTTAGTATATATTAATATAGTTTGCATGAATAGTTTTTTAACTGAGTAGTACAAACATTAGAAGCTCCAAGGGAATACAGGATTATTTTTCTCTTTGAACTTCTGTTTTTTCTTATATAATGACTCATCTGCTCTCCATCCTGAAACATAGTACAGAGCTACTTTCCAAATGAATACATTTTTTTAACTTCTTGGTCAAAACTGCTAAAAAATTTATCTTATTTGAAATGTTCTGAGTATTACACTGCTCTTTTACAAGAATAAGAGCAGAAAGCCATCTAACCTATGCCCACACTCCTGAATGCAGGAGCTATGAGGTACCTAACTGCTATATAGTGCATGGATGTTGTTTTCACCTTTGAACCAGTTGAAAATAAAATGCTAACTGAAAGTTTCTCTATCTCCTATGTGACTATTATTTCTTGGATTAACTCTGTGACCAATCATTTTCCCACTAAGATTTAAAAATAATTAAATGCCTATTTGTGCCAGGTATAGTGTTTTATGCTGTGGCTAAACCAGATGCCAAGTCTCTTATTTCATAAAGCTTGTTTCCTAATGGAGAAGAGAGAGATTGGAACTATTATATACTCTAGGAGAAGGGACTTGGCCTAGTAAGAGCTTATACTCAGAGACAGAAAAGTTCACTAATGAAGTGACATTGACGTTGACAGGTGAGATCTCTCTAGGTGAAGGGAGTGATGTATACATCCACTGACCCTTTGGTAGGAGGAAATAAAAGGTCTGAAAGAAGTCAAAATGGCTGAAGCAGAGACAGTAGAGAGTAGTAGTGAGGGAGGAGACCTGATGTACATAGGAAGTAGATTCTGCAAGGGCCTTTTAAGCTTTGATAAAGAGTTTTATCACATTCTTAAGAGCTCTTAAAAGCTTTTGAAATTTTTTAAGCAAAGGGGAGGGTGTGCAAATATTTTCATTTCAGAGAGATCACACGCTAGAAGGTGGAGAACTTTCAGAGTGGATGAACACTCATTAATAGTCCATGTGAGCAATGATGGTAGGCTGGGATAGGCTCCCAATAAAAGTTGAAGAGGAAACAGAATCTGATGGCTAGGGGTAAACATAAAATTCATAGGTATTGATAGTTCTCCAATGTGGCAGCCATACCCTAAGATGATCCCATGTCCTTAAGAAATCCCCTTTCTTTAAATGCAAGTAAAATCTGTGATTTGCTTCTAACCAATAAAATATGATAAGAACAATGTGATGTCAGTCTCTTGGTATTATATCATATAAAACTCTATCTTACCAAACTGGAGAAAAAGCAACTCTTTTGCCTCCTTAAAAACACAAAATGCCATGTTTTGCAGTATTTATGGAGAGAGCTGTGTGGCAGAGAACCATGGGCAGCCTCTATGACCTGAGTCCAGCCTCCAGCCAATAGGTTGCAAAAAGCCAGAGCCCTGTCATATAGTTCCATGAAAATGAAATTTACCAGCACCTAAAATAAAGCTTAAGTAGATTCTTCTCATCATTCCCCCAGATGAGAATAAAGCCTTGCCAAAATTTTGCAATTTTGTGAGATTTGCAGCAGAAATGCCAGTTAATCTGTGCCCAGAATACTGACCCACAGAAATTGTGACATGATAAACATGAGTTGGTTAAAAGTGCTAAATTTGTTAATTTGTTCCATATCGATAGAGAACTGATACAGCCAGAATAAGGAAGATTATATCACCTTTCTGGCTTGCATAGTCAGAGAATGTGGTACCTTTGAATGAGTAAGCAAGCAGCCAAGACCCAACAGTAGAGATAAGTGTTCTATAATAAGCTTTGTTTAGGGTATGTTGCATTTGAGGTTCCTTGAGACACCTAGAAGGAAATCTCAACTAGTCTGTTGTATATAAGGGTCAGGAGCCCACGAGAAGCCCTAGGTTAGATCAGTAGTAATTCTCCCCCCAAGAAACATTTGACAGTGCCTAGAGGTGGTTTTATGGGGCTGGTACTTAGCTCAGTTGGTAGAGTGCTGCTCTGTAGTCTCTGAGATCCCAAGTTCGATTCCCAGCACTGCAAAATGGGAGAAGGACGTGGCAACCCACTCCCAAGGCAATCCCAAAACAGTCAGCATTGAAAACCCTATGAGGGTCGCTATGAGTCGGACTCGACTCGACAGCACCTAACCACAACAAGAAGAAGTGGTTTTAGTTGTTATTACTGGGTATTACTACTGTTATCAACTGAGGAGAAGCTAAGGATTCTGTTAAGCACCCTATAGTACAAAGACCCACATGGTTCCTCTCCAAAACATTAATCAATAGTAATGAAGTTGATAAAGTCTCATCTAGTGATTTTTTTAAATGTGAATTTATATATAGATGATGTCTGATTCCACGGAAATTGGTTAGACTATGTAGGAAAATACATAACATGGAAAGACAAGAAGACCTAGAATTGACCCTTCGGGAAGGTCAATATTTTTGTCCTGGATAGAGAAAGATTAACCCACAAAGGAAGCAAAGATGGAGTTGGAAGAAATGGAGAAAAGGGAGTTCTGCATTACATAAAGTTTGAGTGCTTCAGGCTCTGTCCAATGAATTTCTGATGTTGGTCTGATGATTGAAATCTTTTCTGGACTCATTCTCATAGATACACTCAGAAATCATGTTTCACCAACTAAGCATTTCTTAGCTCAATCAGGTGGGGACATAAAATAATCCACCATGAGTCAGGCATGGTGGTGCATGCCTGTAATCCCAGCACTGGAAGGGTGGATACACAAAGTCCAGGCCAGCCTGGGCTGCATAGTGAGGCCCTGTCTCAAATGGGAGTGGAAGGAAGGAAGGAAGGAAGGAAGGAAGGAAGGAAGGAAGCAAGGAAGCAAGGGGAAAAGAGAGAGAGAGACAGACAGACAGAGAGACAGACTAAGGATTCCATAACAAAATAGAACTAATAAATAGTTGGTGCTGGGGTTTAGCTCAAGGTGGTAGAGTGCTGCCCTGTGCTCTTTGAGGCCCTGGGTTTGATCTCCAGCAACCCCCAAAATGAGAAAAGGACCTGGCAACTCATTCACAAAACAACCCAAAACAACCAGCCATTGAAAACCCTATGAAGGTCGCTATGAGTTCGACCTGAATCAATGGCACTTAACAACAACACTAAATAGATTTAGCAAGCTTGTAGGAAATAAATAAAAATCAGTTGTTTCTATATATTTTAACAAACAATCCAAAACGTATATTAAGAAAACAATCTCATTTATAATAACATCAAAAAATACTTAAGAATAAATTTAATCAAGGAAGCAAAATACCTGTCCAATGAAAATTATAAAATACTACTTAAATTAAAGAAACATCAATCCATGGAAAGCTTCAATATTGTTAAAATGCTGATACTATGCTTATATTATCCAAAGCAATGTGCAAACTCAATGTAATCTTTACCAAAATCCCAATAGTACTTTCTGCAGAAATAGAAAAACAATCTTAAAATTCATATGGAATCACAAGAGGATCTAAATAGGCTAAAAAGTCCTGAGAAAGAACAAAGCCGGAGGCCTCGCACTTACTGACTTCAGACGTATTACAAAACTATAGTAACCGAAACAGTGTGGTACTAGCATAAAGACAGACCAATTAACAATGAAATAAAATAGGGAGCTAAGAAATAAACCCATGCACATATGGTCAAATGATCTTCTATAAGAGTATGAAAACTACACAGTTAGGAAAGGATAGGCTCTTCAACAAAGAGTTCAGGGAAAACAATATTTGCATGCAAAAGAATGAAATTGAATGCTTATCTTATATTTGACACACAAAAAATCTCAAGATGGGTTAAGACACACACAGGACCTGAAACTATAAACTTCCTAGAAGAAAAAAGACACGAAAACCTTCAAAACAGAGTTGGGAGTGCTGGTGCACGCCTATAATCCCAGCGGCTCCTGAGGCGGAGGCAGGAGGATCGCAAGTTCAAGACCAGAGGCAGTCTGAGTAATTTAGTGAGACCCTGTCTCAAAAATAAATAAATAAATAAATAAAAAGAATGGGCTAAGGGTGCAGCTCAGTGGTCCAGCACTTGCAGAGCTTGCAAGCGCGAGGCCCTGGATTCAATCCCCAATACCACCAGGGAAAAAAAAAAAACTTCAAACATTAATCTTGACAATGATTTCTTGTATATAACATCAAAGCACTGGCAAAAAAAAAAAACCAAAAGTAATTAAGTGGAAGTACATTAAGCTAAAAGATTCTGTGCAGTCAAGGGAAAAATCAGCAGAGTGAAGGGACAGGCTGTAGAAATGGAATGTAATATTTGCAAGTTGCAGAACTGATAAGAAGTTAAGACTCAAAATATATAAAGAACCTAAAACAACTTGATAACAAACAAACAAACAAACAAATAAAACCCTGATTTTAAAATGGGCAAAAGAGTGAACAAACATGTCTCTCTAGAAAACATACAGACTGGTAACAGGTATCTGAAAAGATGCTCACCAAACATCACTAATCATCAGGGAAATGGGAAACAAGACCACAATGAAATATTATCTCACACCTCTTAGGATGGATAGTACTCAGGGAATTGTTCAATGGGCATAGAGTTGTAATCAAGTAGAACAAAATAGTTCTGGAGATCTGCCGTACAACAATGTGCATGTAATTAACTAATACTGTGCTATACACTTAAACGGGCTGGGATTTGGCTCAGTGGGTAGAGCGCTGCGCTGCAGTCTCTGAGGTCCCAAGTTCAATTCCCAGCACCACAAAAATGGGAGAAGGGCCTGGCAATCCACTCCCAAAGCAATCCCGAAACAGTCAGCCATTGAAAACCCTATGAGGGTCACTATGAGTCGGATACCAACTCGACGGCACCTAACAACAACAACAACAACAACAACATACACTTAAACATTTGTTAAGCAGGTAGATTTCATGTTACGTTTTTGCCACATTTTTTAGGAAATCAAAACCATTCTCTTACTTTTGTCATAGCCAAAGACTATATGCCATACAATTATAAAAATATCAGTTCCATCTAACAAAAATAGAGACTATTGCTATTTAAATCAAAATAGTAAAATATGCAAGTGAATTTCAATAATATAATGGCTGAGCAAAATTGAGAAAAAAACTTACCTTTTTATTGTATCTTGGGAAATATTCTGCCTAATCTTATATCATTTGGAGAATGCTTTATAGGAAATATATATGACTGACTGTTCCCAATATAACCTCACAGGAATGAACTTAAAATCTGCATCATTTCAGCTCTTAGTACCTAATTTTAATATGCTATTGTGTAGATCTTCAACTGTTCCCCAAATTTTATTTTATCTAAACAACTAACATATTTCTTGCCATTGCTTTAGTGGCAAAAGCTTCTTCTATTTCTTTTTTCTACTTACATAATTCTGTTTCTCATTAACTGCTAAAAAACAAATTTGTGGTGCCCCTTCCATGTATATAGCACTTTGTGTGCACGGTTTAGAAGTCACATTCTAAGCTCCAGCTGATCTTATCTCTTTTTTATCGTGTATTTCATTCTTCTAATTCATATTTGCTTCCTATAAATTGCCTTGAGGTGGGGGTTAGCTCAGTTGGTAGAGGGCTTGCTCTGCATGCTCTGAGGCCCTGGGTTTGATCTCTAGTACTGCAAAAATCGGGGAAGGACCTGGAAGCCCACTCCCAGAACAATCACCCATAGAAAACCCTATGAGTAGCAGAGAAGCACTGACATAGTTCCAGGCATGGTACAGTGTCAGGGAATGTTTTTTTCTGTTGTATATAGAGTCACTATGAGTTGGACCCGACTAAGAGGCACCTAACAACAACAGAAATTACCTTGAATCATTGTGGAATAATTAAAGTGCAATAATTTATAATTCAAAAAATCTATCAGAAAATCATTTTAAACGTGCGTAGATATAGGTGTAGCTTTAATTTTTTAAAACCTGTCCTAATTCTACTATCTTTTAGGCTATATTTTTAAGTATATATAACTTGGGGAATTTATTCTTGCATCTGTACTTATGTCTGAGAGAATCAAAGTTCTACCTTTTCACATGTAAGGCTGACCTCAGGATCTTGTGAACTTGTATGCTATTGGGACATCATTTGGTGAAGCTGTATTGTAGCTGAGCTACTGCCTTCAGAGAATACTGGATGATGATACTAAGGAAATACATTCACATTTTAATTCTGAAGGTAAGGAAGGAAATTTTAAGGACAAAAAAGTCTTAAATAAGAAGTAGATTCTTCTAGGAATGAAGGTAAAATATATAACCCTCCCTACTGTGTCAAAGAAAGTTATCACACAAAATGCTGATAGAGCACAGGACCAACTGAACTCTCAACACATTGCGACTGGACACACCCCATCCATCTGGTACAGTCAATATTTTGTTACTCAGATTAAAAAATAAGCTCATGAATGCCTCTCTCAGAACACTTTTTTAGTGTTTGGCTGTGCTACATACTTCAATGAAACAATTTAACATATCATGCACTCAAAACAGAGTTTTTACCTCAGTAAAGAACAAATAAAAACCTAAAAAAGAGCTTTAAAAGTCATGACCTATAGCTTGCAATCCCAGAGACTTAGGAGTCAGAGGCAGGAGGATCTCAAGTCCAAGATCAGAGGCAGTGCAATTTAGTGAGACTTTGTCTCAAAAACTAGAAAAATATGGGCTAGGGGTGCAGCTCAGTGATACAGCACTTGCAAAACATGCAGGCATGAGGTCCTGGGTTCAACCCTCAATACTACAAAAAAAAAAAAGTCATCACTTGTTTTTTCCCATGATGTCTCCAAATATCTGTTGAAATGATCTCTCCAGTGAACATTCAAAATATTATTTTCACAAAATGGAGAAGGGGGAGAGAAGGGAGGTGTGCAAATTCCCTTTCTTGGTCCATCCTTGCACTCACTAACTGCAGTTCTGACATGATAACGAATCATAAAATTCTATGCTCAGAACTCAAAAAGAAGCTCTGGATATAGTCTTACTCGCACAGGGCTCTTAATGACTTTGTTTTGTAATTTACAGTATGTGACATATATTTATGTGCCTAAGATTTGGAGGTAGTTACATAATAGTGTTGATATATATGTGGCTATGGCACAGAATTGGAGAGTGTTTCAATGTGCTACACATAGGGTCTCTATGAGTTGGACCCAGCTCAATGGCACCTAACAACAAAGGCCAATTAAAAACCCTACATTTTCTAGCCCAGGTCTGCTCTTATGCCTAGCTCCCCACCAGACTACCACCTCCATTCTACACTTAGGTGGTAGACTTCTTGAACATAAACCTAAGATTTTATATTAGCCACTACATTAAATTGTATTTTATTGGGTTTGGCCCATTCCAGACTGTCATCATATTTTTAAATTCCAATTCAAATACATCAATTATCCTTCAAAGCTTTAAGTCATTTCATTTATATTTGTTCAACAAATATTAACTGAGTGCTTTCCATGTACTATCAACTATGCTAACTAATAGAGTTACAGAGATGAAGACAAAACTGATTTTTATGTAGTCATTGGCACCAGTGAGTTTTGACTACTCCACAGTCAAGCTGTATGGCCTAATACTCCAACCTACATATTCTATTGCTTTATCCACACTTGACTTTCCATCATTTGCTTCACTTGAGTACTTTGGTACTTGTATGTCTTTTCCTTCCATCTGCCATATCCTTTCATGCTTTATCTCTGAGCAAAGTCCTGCTCACTTCTTCAAGTCCTACCTTTAATGCTAACCCAGGTCATGGATGACCACTAGTGAGCAATCGCAGGGTCTCTTACTCCAATTTACTAAGCAGGGGAACCTGATGGCCATGCCAAGCTAGCACACCTCACACATCCTGTTATCTTTCGCTGCTTACCATCCAAAATATAAGTTTTTTCAGACACTTGCTCTCTCTTGGACTCTTACCTCCATAGTATTCTGTAATTCTTCCCATCTTACCAAGTCTTTTCAGAGCTTTCCTCCTTCACAAAACTATGTGCTTATAAAAAGTATTAACAAACTGACCTGCATTCTAAACAGCTTCCCTGACAATTTTCTCTACATGCTTTCTTTAGTTCAAACCTAGTTCTCCCATAAAGAACCAGAAAGTGGAATTTATTCATTTTCTCATATTCTGTCTATATTGGAGTCAGGATGAATTGCTATCATTGTTCTAAATCCTCAGTGATGCCTCCAGTAGAATTCCTTGAGAACTCCTAATCTTGTTTGTTTGTTTGCTTTTGCATTACTAGGGAGCTGAACCGAGGGCCTCAAGCATACTGTAGAAGTGCTCTTCTACCAAGCTGCACCCTGAGCCCCTTCTTTAATTTTTTTTATCTTGAGACAAGATCTTACTAAGTTACACATGCTGCCTCTGGCCTCAAACTCCCAATTATCCTGCCCCTGCCTCCCAAGTCACAGAGATTATAGCCAAGTGCCACCGTACCTGGACTAAACTACTGATCTTCAATGCCTTACAAAGCACTCCAGCTTTCCATCTTATCCCTCCTTACTGAGTACCTATCAATCTCATAGTCAATCCCCCAAATTTTTGGAGGCTTTTTTTCTCAGCATTGTTTCCTATACAACTATTAATATCAACTCTGGGTGTTTTCAAAGTTCATAGAGACACATTTTAATTTTCTCAGTGCCTCCACCTCCTCATCTTCAGTGAACCTTACTTCTACTTTACCAACCATCTCCCATGTTCATACCCTCAGTTTTGTCATCTCCTATAGTTTGCTCACTCCCAAACTCTTAAAAAAAAACACAGCTGTCAATCATTCTAGTTATACCACTCAGTTTTTCTACATTGTACCTGCTCTTAGATCACAGCAAAACACCCAATTTCTTAACACTTCTACTTTCCTCCTACCAGATAGCTTACTGATATCTCTATTTCCTCTCATATTCAAATTCATAGTGCAGTCCACCAATCATTTCCTTCCATGATCTCAGAGCCCTTGCTTGTTCCTGTAATATACTCTGACGAGCAAGATACTTGTCCCTGTATAAGCTCAATATCTGCCCTCTATGTAAGCTGAATATAAGCTGAATGTCTGCCTTCTATACCTGGGCAGCTGAATGATACTAGGGAAAGAAAGTATGTATATCAGTGCCACAATAACTCTATGTCCTCTGACATCAGCAGCTCATGTACTACAGTAAGAATACTTTTAGGTCTCACTATGAACTCTGTCCATTCCTCATAGCATACCCTTCAAAATATCTACGTTCATCTCAAAACTATGGCTATATCCTTTTTCAATATAAAACAATAACCTTAACATTGTTGTTGTTGTTGTTGTTGTTGTTGTTGCTGTTGTTGTTACTGTTAGGTTCTGTCGAGTCACTACCCGACTCATAGCTACCCTACGTACAACAGGCAAAACACTATTGTCAGTGCTTCTCTGCTGTTCATAGGATTTTCAATGGTGTACTGATTTTTGGGAATGTGTTGCCAGGTCGGTGTCCCAAGCCAATAGCACATGGTGTTCCCAGGCCGTCTCCCATCCAAGTACTAACCAGGTTCGACCCTGCTTAGCTTCCGAAATCTGATGCCAGAAGGTTACGGCTCCAGGCAACCTTAACATTATGCAAGAAAAATTAAGTCAATAGAAATTTCTCTATTTTCTGCCACCTCGTTTACAAACTTACTTCCATCTACATGTACATTTTGTGTCTTCTCTCCAGTTACAGTGAGAGAGATAAGGTCATACTTCAGTTTCTCAGGACTTATCTCTATTAATTATATTCTCTCTCTTTAGGATGTTTCTTACCAGCATATCAACATGCTCAGATCTTTTTGATTGAAAACAACAGAAATACTTACTTAAACCAGTGCACTTTTGTTATAATTTCCTGTTTCTTTCCTTTCTAGTCTAAAATCCAAATGTTGATAGTGCTGTTGCACATAGGTCTGTATTTAGACATCTCTCATCTACTCCTCAACAAATTTGGAACCTAGATATTTGAGTGAAAATCAGATTTAGTAGCAAGTGAACGATTTAGTAGCAAGCCTGATGAAAGTTCATCTATCCTTACCTCGGTGCACTTACTCATTCGGTAAATACTTACTGAACTTTTATTATATCAGGACCCTGAACTGAGAGCTGAAGATAGAGTTGTAAAAATAGAAACATGGCTTCTGCCTTTGTGAATGTGAATTCTGAGAGATTACTCCAATAACAAGCTAATGACACACTGAAAGATGTTCTTCTTGGATATATAGCCTACATTTATTGAAAGAATATCTTCACCCTCCATTCCCAGCTAACACCCACATCTATATCCTCACCTTTGTCATCACCTTAACTTGTTCACTCCTAAACTCTTAAGCTGAAACATCTCAGACCCAAACTTTGTAACCAATGCTCTTTGCAAGTTCTAAGATAGCAACTACTTTCTCAAAAATCAGACATCATCAACTTTCCTATTTTCCCACTTGATATCACATCTTGTTTCCCTGTAGCAATATATGTACTCCATACTTCGTCTTATTTCTTGTATTAAAATCACATAAATTATCTGCTGCTTTTGGTAAGAAGCTCCTTCAGCACAAGCATCATTTCAAATTCTTTTTGCCCGCTAACTACATTCCAAAGTTTACATATACACTTTCCAAAATACTGTTAAATTAACAAAGAACAGAAAAATGGATACATGTTCAAGCATAAAAATGAATGACTTAAATTCACAATTATTTCCTTCCCTTGTATTAGTCCCTTTGTTGCTGTTGTTGTTAGGTGCCATGGTGTCATGTTCAACTCATAACAACCCTCATAAGGTTTTCTATGGCTGATTTTTTCAGGATTGTTTTTTGGGAGTGGACTGCCACATCATTCTCCCATTTGTGTGGTGCTGGGGATTGAAGCCAGGTCCCCAAAAGTGTAGAGCAGTGCTCTACCAACTGAGCTAAACCCCAGCCCATTAATCCATTAGTGCTGCTATAATAAAATAAATTTTATTTATTTTATTTATTGTTGTTGTTAGGTGCCGTCGAGTCGGTATCCGACTCATAGCGACCCTCTGTACAACAGGGGAAACACTATTGTCAGTGCTTCTCTGCTGCTCATAGGGTTTTCAATGGCAGATTGATTTTTGGGAGGGGGTTGCCAGGTCCTTCTCCCACACCTACAGTTTCTGGTGTTCCCAGGCGGTCTCCCATCCAGGTACTAACCAGACCCGACCCTGCTTAGCTTCCGAGATCTGACGGGATCGGATGTCACAGGGCTATAGCTGCAGGCATTTTATTTATAGACAATAGAAATTTATTGCTAAGATTTCCAGAGTCTGGAAAGTCCAAGATCAAAATAGTAGCAGGTTCGCTGTTTAATGAGGGCTTTTTCTCTGCTTCAAAGATCTCACCTTCCTGCTGTATTCTAACATGGTAGGACAGCATACATGGTCCCTTGGGCTTCTTATATAAGACCACTAATCCCATTCATAATGGCTCTGCTCTCCTGATCTAATCACCTCCTAATACTCTCACTTTGGGGATTGATTTAAATGCAGAAATTTTGAACAAACATTTGGGCCATGTTGTTGTTATTGTTAAGTGCCATCAAGTCAGGTCTGATTCATAGCAACTCTTACAGGGTTTCCAAACACCCTCCCCCCAAAAAAGGCAGTTTTATTTGGTTCTGGAATTCCATGAGGCATAGAAATCATTTATATAATTTATGGTATTCACAGATTGTTTTCCTATTCCCCATGACATCAAATTTTCTTTTAGCTCTAACAAGATAATTAAGGAGAAATAAAGTAAAAGTTCTGTGACTTCATTATTGGCACATAAACTAAACATAAGCATTCCAATTAAAAATATAAAGAGAGATCAGCAAACTTTTCAAAGATTTAGGTTGTTAGGTTGTTGTTGTTGTTGTTGTTGTTAGGTGCCGTCAAGTCGGTATCCGACTCATAGTGACCCTCTGTACAACAGGGGAAACACTATTGTCAGTGCTTCTCTGCTGTTCATAGGGCTTTCAATGGCAGATTGATTTTTGGGAGGGGGTTGCCAGGTCCTTCTCCCAAAGGTTGTTAGGTAGAGTGTTCTAAATCCTTCTATAATTTTGCTAATATTTTTTTAAAGAGAAAGGTAGCACCTCTGCAGACTAAATGATATGGAGAATATGGTAATTATCTTGGGAATTAGATCAATTAAGACAGACAATTTAGATAATAATGTTGAGATTTTCCACAAAAATAGTTTGGAGGACCATTTATTTCAAAACAATCTCAGCTTTTAATATAATTTAATGTTTTAATGGTCTATGTGTGCAAACATATTTTCTGGGTATTTCCCTGAAGCAATCACTCACATATCTCAAGTGATGTTATTCAATGGAAAAGCATTTGGTGGAGACACCAACAATTGATGTCTGGCTTTAAAACATTTCTTTGGATGTTAAAGTTAAAACAAATGATTCTAAAGTTAAAAAATAAAGTCATTTTGATTTCTTTGTAGAACAAAGATGTTAAAAATTTCTGCATGCAGTTTTTGATATTTGAGTATATATTTTGATGTTTTGATATATCAAAAGAAATTTAGCTAAAGGTGTTTATGTTGTCAGGGATTTTTTCTGTATTACAATAGTTTATTACAATATGTGCATCCTGGGTGGTTTGAGATGGATCATTAATATTTTGTGCACTTTGTTTTAAGAAAATTTTCCCCACCAAATTAAATTTAGAAATGAGACAAATTAGCCTTTAATACAATCATCTTGGATATTATAATGTAATTTTTTGCTTATTCCAGTAATTTCATGACATAGTTACTGAACTTTGTTTGACATGGACAAGCTTTTATCTCCATCAGGTTTTTTTTCTAAAGGAGATAAAATTGTACTCTTCCTTAATAAGGAGAAGCTATTCAAAGAGGTAGAAAGAATTGAGATGGGTAGAGAAAAATATGATTATCAATGACAGGAAGCTATAATGTTTAAGTCTTTGATGTGATAACAGTTGTAGCATGCAGGGGATATTGGACTTTAAGTTTCCTAATTTGGAAGTGGCATGCCAATCTCCTATTAGTTGTTCACTGAATCAGTGCATTTTAATGCAATAATTCTCTTCCTAGCCCCATGAAGAACTAAAGACTTTTAAAACTGTGACCCACTCTATTTTTGACTTTCTCTTTTCCCATGATGCCATTATGGTCACTTGAAGTTTATTGTAATTATTGGCTACCTCTTAAATAATAAAATTGGTTCAGGTGTTATTAAATTCCTGAAAGAATAATAACATGATCAAAGAGAAAAGTTCATCTTCTAAAGTGTAGTTCTCAAGCTTTGGTTTCAAATTACCTTCAGAAAAGTTCATTGCTAACTGTTGTCCTACTCTTTCCTCTTCTATAATTTTTTTTAATTGAGGTTAGGCTGAAATCACAAGCCATCTTTCTGACCATGAAAGTGGATATAAAGTGGAAAGAACATTACTGAAGAACTTAATAATGATTACTGATAGACTTTCAACAGTAATTCTATAGTAGAAATTCATTGCAACACCGTTCATCAAGACAAGAATTTCAATTATCTCATAGTACTCACGCTTTCATATTGTCTTACTGCTCTCCTCCTTCTTTTCCTTTTCCTCCTCCTCCTTGTTTTTGTATTTATTTATTTATTTATTTATTTTTGAGACAAAGTCTTGCTATGTAACTCAGGCTGGCTTTGAACTCACCAGGTAGTCCCAGCTAGCCTCAGACTCATTATCCTCCTGCCTCTGCCTCCCAAATGCTGGGATTACAGGCTTTCACTACACCCCTGACATTTCCTCCTTCATATTTAAACACAGAGGAGTTGAGGTTTCTCAACCTCTTACATGGAGTAATTTAGTTAATTCCTTCTTAGAGTATATGTGTATTTTTAATCTGGTAAGTGTAAATAGAAATGACCAGAGATTCCTTGTGTAAGACTTTTATTATTCTTATTATAGCTATGATGATTGGGGAATAATACCATTAACTTAAAACATTCAATTTTTTAAAAAAGTTAGGAAAACTGTTTACCATTGCTACACATTCATTTAACACATAACTATTAGGAGTCTACTGAGTAGTAGACATTGTACTACCTTAGGGAGCCTTTCCAGGAGCCCAGAGTTTACTTGAGGATAAAATTATCTAAAAGGTTTAGTCTCCAAAATATCTTTCGTTTGCTGAAATAACCCAACCTCTTGAGTAATCCACAGATTAAAATGTTAACAAGAATGAAGCACATTAAGAAAAAGGGGAATTTGCATTTTACACTATTTAAATAAAACATGCTAGGATAAAGTAATATGTTTTTTCTTGCAGAATATGGACTGCAAAATATTTGGAAGATGATTTCATAAAGCAAACCAGTAAGAACCAGCCAGAAAAACTGGTGGTTGCTTTGAGTGGACACAATTGTCCCAAACTGCAACCCAAACTATTCCACAAAATTTTAGATTATAATAGCAGTTCACATGCAAATTCCCTATGTTACATAGGATATGTGTATGCTTTATCAACCAAAGAAAAATACCTTAGAGGATAAAAGAGTGCTTTTGCATTATTACACTGGGAAATCTGACAAACTTGGCCAATCCAGACTAAGTCACATGCATTGTTGTTTTTAGGTGCCAATGAGTCGGTGTCCAACTCATAGCAACCCTATCTATGTACAACAGGCAAAACACTATTGTTAGTGCTTCTCTGCCATTTTCAATGGCTTTTTTGGGAGTGGGTTGCTGGGTCCTTCTCCCAAGCCTACAGCACCTGGTGTTCCCGGATGGTCTCCCATCCAAGTACTTATCAGGCCTGACCCTGCCTAGCTTTCAAGATCTGATGGGATAAAATGCCACAGTGGTACAGCTGCAGGCAGCCACATGCATATGGTCTCCTTAATATCTGGGGAAATCTATGAATATACATGGCTTTCATTTGTTTTTCTTTAAATGAGAATTTAGCAAAATTAAAACTTGAACTCAATTTTGACTACAGTTAGAAATAGTCATTTTTGTTTGGTTGGTAATGGTTTGAGTTTTGATTTTTAGAGACAGGTTCTCTATAGTTCAGGCTGGCCTCAAACTCATGATCCTCTGTATGGCACTGCCTAGAGAGGCAGTTTGCCCCAGGGCCTATCTAGGCCCCTTGGAGGACAGAGGCTTGTTCCCCAGGTAGTCACCTTTGCCCTACATCTGGGAACTCAGGGTTATTGAGCTCTCCAAGATGGTGCTGGCATCTAATCCCTTGCCTCAGACCCCTCAACACATGATTGGCTGTTTCCAAGCCCCTGAACGGCTTCTGATTGGATCGTTTGGGAACGGTCCACCCCTGATTGGCTACTTTTACAAAACCAAATTTGAATATCCTCTCTGATTGGCAAAACCCGTATGGGGTGACTGCCTCTGATTGGTCCTGGGCAATCCCCAGAAAAGTATATAAGGGTGTACACGGAGCAGTCTGGGTCCATTCCATCAACCAGGACAGACAAGGAAACAATAAAGAGCTGTTGGAGCAAAGCACTCAGAGTCTTCATTGGGAAGAAAAGAAGCAAGGAACTGCTGTGGGCAGAAGCCTCTGAGCCTGCCTTTCTCAAGGCTTCTCAGAGCAGCTGTGGGCATAAGCCTTGGCGGCGCGGCTCTTGGGTGCTCGGTTCCCCCTCACCAGACAATGGGTCTTTGGCGGCTGGTTCCCGCTCACAGCCAGAGCGAGTCTAGCAGTATGGCGACGCCCCACAATCCTCCTGCCTCAGCCGCCTGAGGCCTAGAATTACAGGTGTGCACCAGCACACTCGGCTACAAATATTCTTGATCTGCTATTTATTTTATGCTTTCAACAAAATTACTTTTAAGATATATAATTTATGTTCATCATTATCACTAATCATGTATACATGTAGATAAAAATTCAGAGAAAAAAAGAGTGAGATAAAAATGCTAAGTACAAGACTATATGTAATTGAAGTTAATCTTGTTTTCCTCAATATTTTTATCACTTAATGATCGAATATATTTTATTACATTTTCTTGGTCTTGGCAGCCAGAGATGCCTTTCACACAAGAGCTCTAATATAATTCCTTTGTAGGTGGGCAAGAAGGAGTTATACAACATATTAGTTGAAAATGGACCAAAGGCACTTATCAGAAGGTTATATTACAACTACAACAGCCTCTTATAATTATTTATTTGTTTATATCTTACAGCTCAACTACTTCCCCTTAAAATAGCTCTTATTGTGAAGTCAGGTTTCAAGTGCTCTTCAAAGGGACAATGGGCATTTCTTAGGCATGCCTATCCCAGAGAGGGTCAATGATAACACCACTGCAAAAGGAAAACGAGTTAAAAGGCATTTGCAGCTCTAGTTTTGCTACTGTGTATAACTGTGTTAGTATGGTGTGTACCTTCCCTTCAGGTTGTCTCTTGGCCAAGGAATACTGTAGTTGCAACGAGTGTACAAGTGTATTTCCGTAGTGTTGAAAATGCAGAAGTTGTGTTTGAGGGTTCTTTAAAAATTTTTATTGGCAATTTTTAATGTACAACTTAATGTGTCTTCATTACAGCATTTCCATTCATACATTTCATTGTACATTGCTCATGTTCACTTCCCCTTACTCTCTTCTGATGCTTCTCCCCCATGTACTCTGTTTGAGAAGTTTCTGAAGATTACTCTATCCATGACACTTTCTCATTTAAAATTCCCTCAATTTTTTAAAACACCCTCTGCCAAAGTGAATAATCCAAAAAGAAGTCAAAATGAAATAAGCCCATTTCTATTTCTTGTATTCATCACGAATTTGTTGGGGACTGCTGTGATTTGGATGAGTGTCCCCCAAAGGTCCACAACTGAAGGTTTGTTCTATAGGATGGCACTACTGGGAAGTAATGGAAACTTTGAGGGAGTGTCTTCAAATGGGATTATGGAACCATGGTCTCTCTCTGCTCCAGCTTGAGATGTGGCTTCTCTCTCACACAAACATACCTGTCATTTGTATCTGCTGCCCTTACCAGAGGTCACACTAACACCCACCCTACCTCCTTATCCAATCTTGAATGTTGAGCCTTCAACTTGTGATCTAAATAAACTTTTTCTCTTCATAAAGTTAGTTGCCTGCTGTATTTTGTGGTAGTAATACAAAGCTAAATAATATAGGCACCAGTCTTATTATTGTTGCTATTGTTGTATAGGCCCTAGAAATACAATGGGAAAACAACATCCACAAGACTTCTGTTCTTATGCCATCCTTCTCAAAAAAATTATTTCAACACATATGATGGATTAAGATAGTGCCACAGGAGCTGTTAAAAAGATAGTGATGCTAAGTAAGAGATAATGACTAAATTAAAAACACTAATGTTTACTTTCCTTAGTCTCTGGATTCTTCCCTTTACCTTTAAATAATACTTAATTTCACCAAATACTAGCACTAAGGCTACAGACTGTTCTTTAGAGTCTGCCCCACTCCAGGAAGATGCCATCACCTCTCCAATTACTCATATTTAATAATACCAATCAATGTTCAGGGCTGGGATTTAGCTCAGTTGGTAGAACGCTGCTCTGCAGTCTCTGAGGTCCCGAGTTCAATTCCCAGCACCTCACAAATGGGAAGAGGACCTGGCAATCCACTCCCAAGGCAATCCCGAAACAGTCAGCCATTGAAAACCCTATGAGGGTCGCTATGAGTCGGATACCAACTCGACGGCACCTAACAACAACAACAACAACAATCAATGTTCACTACTCCAGTGAAGGGGCACAAATTTTTCCATCAAAGGAAGGGAATCCAAGATAAAGCAACTAATCAACAACATTCTAGTGTGCATTTTTTATAGGGTGTGAAGGCTTACATGCTCACCACTTCAAAAAGAGAAGTTTAGAATTGATGGGAAGGGTAGGATGAACAAAGAGGTAATAAGTTATTTTATCATTTTGTGATAGGGTAGAAATAAGAAAAGGACTAGCAAGAACTTGTATAGGCATATTAAGGGCACTATCTTTATAGTATTGGCTGTAAATAGAGTAAATTTAATTCTGGAAAAGAGGAGTGCAGAAGGAGGGGTGAAACAATATAAAAACAAATTTCAGCATCTTTATAATTTTGTTCTAGTCCATGCCTGCGAAGGTATTATTGAAAATTCTGGTTGCATTCCCCTTATGCACAGAGAAAGGAGGCAAGAGTAAAAACAGATTATGGGGGAAACAAGTACAAGGATGTGGAGATTGTTTAGGTACTTACTTAGCAGTATGTACATATGTATTGTTGTTGTTGTTAGGTGCCATCTAGTCGGTGTCCCACTCATAGCGACCCTAAATATAACAGGTGAAACACTATTGTCAGTGCTTCTCTGCTATTCATAGGGTTTTCAATGGTGGATTGATTTTTGGGAGTAGGTTGTCAGGTCCTTCTCTCAAGCCTACAGTATCTGGTGTCCCCAGGCTATCTCCCATCCAAATACCAAACAGGTCCAAACCTGTTTAGCTTCCAAGATCTGAAGGAATCGGACGTCACAGTGCCACAGATGCAGGTTATATATGTATATGTAACTTTCATCTTAGTACAAATTATATGAAGTGAGTACCACCATAATTTTTTCCCATAGATGAGGAAACTGAAATACAAAGATGGCAAAAAATTCCCCTGAATCAAAGTCACACCTCCAGCAAGTTAGATGGACTGGGATTTGAACATGTGGAGTCTAACGTTGGTTTCTGGGCTCCTGATCATTATGATATCTTGTATGTGTGAGTATTGGGGCTGGAGGTGGGGCTGTGAGGAAAGCAGAGGTATTTGCAACCTGTTAGCATTTATGCCTACAATTTAATTTTCAAGTTTGTACTTTATAAATTCTAACTTCAAATGCTCCCTGACTAAATCTAATAAACATTTTAATTATATTGAGGGTATTACTTAAGTATTCAATTTTTTAAGTAAAAACATGCAGTACAACCCAACCAATATTGCATTTTATTTTCACTAGCTAGCTTTTGGCATGGATTTAAATACAAAAATTATGTTAGAATGTGAACTAGGCTTTCCCTCTGGGCTCCCTACAACATGTATCTTGCCATTACAGTAGTTCTGGACAGCTAAATATTTGTGACTGTATTTAGTTTAGAAAATCTGTTCTTGTGTAATGACTTTGAAGCTATATGTTGAAGATTCATAGCATCTGGTTCCTGTTTACAATTTTAGTCTTCCAAGATGTCTGTGCGTGTGTGTGTGTGTACTATATACCATAATGAAGTAAATTAGATATTTACAAATTTATTTATTTTTACTAATAAACATTCTGCCTGATATAAAATGACCATATCTAAAAATTGTATGGCTTATAAAATATTTCAAATTCCCTATTTTAAATAATGTTATAAGCATGGAAATGAGAACAAAGAACAACAAATCCTAAAACAGTTTTATAACACTAATCACTCCAAAGTAGAAATCAAAATAGGAAGCTTTTTTTTCTTCAATTTGAGATGAAGGGTTTATTACTAAATCATCAAACAATAAGAAGGAATATGAATGAGTGGTTGCTAAGTACTTAGCACTGTTCTAAGCATAATAATTCACTTAATCCTTATAAAACTCTTATCAAGCAGTTATTATTATCACTACATTTGAGGTGAGAATACAGTGAGAAGCTAAGCAATCTACAAAAGGCCTATAGCTGGTAAAGTGTGGAGAGGGGCTTCAAACACAGTAGGGTGACTTCCTGAACTTCACACATAACTCTTCTTTCATTGCTTTACTACTAAGTGGCTCTTGTTGTCATATTAGACAGTTTATACTTATTATACAGCTTTGTTTGGCCAAAATTCTTGAAGACTATGGCCTTGGTTGGATCCACAATGTGAGCTCCTATAATGAATGTTACTTTTTAGAGCTGTTTTCCATGTGTGCACCACAAGTGGGAGTTCTATGAGTTGTTTTACAAAACTCAGATACAATTTTCCATTTTTAGAATATACTTTTCTTAGTTAAGCATGCTTTGTCATCTTCTCCCACTTTCTTTAACCTAGTATGTATCTAGATAATCAATCAGCAAGACAGCTAATGTGAAAAGATATGACTCTGTTTCTTTATATGGATATCATATATATAATCCATAAAATACATATCATGGTTTTATGGTGTATATGTAAAATTATATGTTTGTTCAAGGTAAAACAAGTAGAATTTATTTGTTTTCTCCTTCTAACATTGCATTTAATATTCAGTTCAATGTAATTTCACAAAAGTAAAAGTGCTAGAAGTTGGAATCAAACAACTTAATTTGTCCAGTTTCTGAAAACACTTAAGGGTAGGGCATCTTAAAAATATAAGAGTTGATTGATAATTGCCAAAATTGACGAATTTTTGAAAATCAATTTCTATGTCTGTATAAATCTCTGGGAATTTTCATATGAAATCTTAGCCTTGATGTGATGATTTCTATAATGACCATGAGAAGACAGTAGCACTAACATAATCCGTGAGTTAATAGAGCCTTAAAGAGAAGATGACTGTTATTTTATGCTTCATTTGACTACAGTTATTGCATATACCATTAAAAGATATAAAGATTGTCTTTAGTGAACCTTTAAGTCATGTGATATGCCTAGGCTCAATAACTTTAGAAAATGCTACAATATAGTTTATTTGAAGATTCTGGTCTTTAATAATGTTCAAGGAAAAGAAGCACACCCTAACAGCTGTATAGTGACCAACTTCATTATGTCACATCCATGGCCATCATTTTCGTCATTGGCAACTACTGATTTATAAAAATAGTATCAAAATATCATTCATATTCACACCTAGCAAAACTATACAAAAAAGTAGTTTTGAATACTTCAATGTTTTTTAATTATATTAAACCTGGGTTTTATTTCCTAATAGAAAATTTGTTGTTGTTGTTGCTGTTGTTAGGTGCCATCCAGACAGGTCTGACTCATAGTGACCCTATGTACAACAGAAGAAAGCACTCCCCAACACTGTGCCATGTCCAGCACTGTGTCAGTGCTTCTTTGCTATCCATAGAATTTTCTCTATCAAATGGTTTCAAATGGTTGATTGTTTGAGGGATTGTTTCAGGAGTGGGCTGCCAGATCCTTCTCCCATTTTTGCCTTGCTGGGAATCAAACCCAGGGCCTCAGAACAAGTAAAGCAGCACTCTACCAACTGAGCTAAACCCCAGCCTAACAGAAAAGTTAGCCAGATAAAAATATGTTGTCATTTTCTATATTCCATCAAATTTCATTTACAAATATGCATTGAATATAGCTGCATTGCCCTCAAGAATAAATTATTGATGCAATGTGCATCTCCTGTGTTTCATGTCAATAGTGACAATCTCTACCATCTATATAATACCTAGGTGTCCCCATTCTCATCTTTTCATATATCCTCACACTATATATCTTTATATGGGCTGGGATTTAGCTCAGTTGGTAGAGTGCTGCGCTGCAGTCTCTGTGGTCTGGAGTTCAATTCCCAGCACCGCAAAAATGGGAGAAGGACCTGGCAATCCACTCCCATGGCAATCCTGAAACAGTCAGCCATTGAAAACCCTATGAGGGTCACTATGAGTCAGATACTGACTCGATGGCACCTAACAACAACAACAACATATATCTTTATACTCACTCCATGAGGTAGGAAGGTAAGTCAATTATTGGGCCAACTATTAATATAGATAAGGAAAGGCAGAAAGAGGTTAAGTAGATTGCACAAGATCACATATATGTAATTAGAAATGGTAGGACTTCAACCCAGATAGCACAACCCAAACATCCAAGCTCCTAAATACTGCATTATATTGCTCCTCCAGCAAATAGAAACATTTAAAGTTAGAGAAAAGTTCTAATAAGAAATTCTATTGGATCTGAATAAGTTTATTCTTAGAGAAATACCAAATTCATTTTCATTAAGCTGGCTAAAAAGAAGTCAGAAGATACCAAGTTATTGGTTATCTGCCAGAATAAAACATTGAATGCCTATTTTTCCAAGGTAAAACAAAATGGGTCAGGAGCCTAGAAGCTAGTGATTTAGCTCAGGCAGAGTTTTGTTATCCCATGTTGTGCATATTATCAAGGACAAATAATTGGCATTAGTAAGCTTTCTCAGGTTTGGTATTAAATCATACTATTTTGAATAGTTTCCTACTTAGAATATATATTAATGTTATGATCTCAAGAATTCTTGTATACATGTAACAAAACATCACATGGTACCCCATAAATATGTACAGTTTTAGGTATCCATTTAAGTAAACAAGGAGATACCATATTCAACAACAAGGAGGTTGGGGGGGAAGTTCCATAAAATAATAAAGCAGAGGTCGAAGTTATACACACACATATTCATATTCATTCTCTCTCTCTCTCTCTCTCTCACACACACACACACACACATACACACACACACACACACACACACACACACACACACACCATCACTAAAAATTAAGGAAAGCCTTTAAAACATGAAAGTTCATCATAAGGATAAATTATTTCAATCTTGTCAATCACAAAATGTCCTGTTAGGCTAAGAATCTCTTTTATCTATTTTCCTTACTCTTGAATTTTAAAATGTGTGCTCAGTGAGGTGGCCACAAACAATTATTACAGATATACAACACCTTTATAAAGAAACAGACTCATTTTTATTAACAAAGTTAAATGGAGAAAGGTTATTCTGTTATGTGCCAAGATTCTGTTCCAATTGCAATTAAATAGTGGTTCTGAGGATTACCTAAATAAAGACCCATGTAAATGCTTTAAAACAATTGTCCTGGTAATAGTATTAAGTTAGAGTTGAATACACACCCCCACATACAGGCACACACATTCAAAAACTATTATCAACAACTCCATTTCATCAAGGAATTTTACAACTAAAAAAATCAATATATTTCACATCTTAGAACCAGATGTACCTGAGGAAATATAATGAAATGTCAATATCCAGTTCCCTAATTTAAAAATTGCCTGCAGCCATACCACTGTGTTGTCCTACCCTTTCAGATCTTGGAAGCTAAGCAGGATTGGGCCTGGTAAGTACTTGGACTGGAGACCACCTAGGAACACCAGGTACTGTAGGCTTGGGAGAAAGACCCAGCAACCCACTCCCAAAAAACAATTAGCCATTGAAAACCCTATGAATAGCAGAGAAGCACTAATGATATTGTTTTACCTGTTGTACGTAGGGTCACTATGAGTCTAACACTGGATGGCACCTAACAATAATAATTTAAAAAATAAGCTTTGTAAACAATAGATAAATTAGATATTTGTTCTGTCGATATCAAGTAACTATTTTTTAAACTTATATTTAAAAGTATTGTTCTCTGAATTTCTTATATCGAGAGAAATCTTTACTAACTTTGTATTGAGAAAATCATAGGTTCATATGAAGTTGGGAGAAATAATACATAGAGCTCTCATGTACATTTTACCTAGATTCCTTCACTGTATATAATATCACAGAGTTTTAACATTAATATAATTCATCACTATTATTCAGTTAGGGAGTAGGACCTGGCGAGCCACTCCCGAAACAACTAGCCATTGAAAACCCTATGGATAGCAAAGAAACACTGTCAGATATAGTGCTGGAAAATGAGGCCCCCAGGTTGGAAGGCACTCAAAAGACTACTGGGGAAGAGTTGCCTCCTCCAAGTAGAGTCTACCGTGATTACAGAAATGGAGTAAAACCCCAGGGTGCTCAACGTGATGATGTGACACAACTCAAAATGAGGAGAAACAACTGTAAACATCCATTAATAATTGGAACATGGAATGTCCGTAGTATGAATCTAGGCAAATTAGAAATTGTTAAAAGAGAAATGGATCGCATAAACATTGACATTCTAGGCATCAGTGAGCTAAAATGGACTGGCATAGGCCATTTTGAGTCAGACAGTCATATGGTCTACTATGCTGGGAATGATAAACTAAAGAGAAATGGGGTTGCATTCATCATCAAAAAAGACATTTCAAGAT